>CM038679.1:106968642-107159545 GCA_021605205.1 Aegilops longissima | reverse complement strand
CCAAAACAGGAACGAAAGGGCGTGGAACCTTCCCGAAACCGGGATATGTAGACTTACCGAAAAGATTAAATGAGCCAACCCATTTAGTCGCTCGTCTCGCTCTGTTTGTGCGTTTGGCCGACAAATTGACGCAAAGAGCGTCATGAGAAACGCAGTCTACCAGGTACCACACCTCGTTCAAAGCCTGAAGCCATGTGACATATAGATCATCCGGGTGCTATTGGAGATGCTCTAAAGCACTACTTATATTTTTTGCGGGGTTAAAGCACTACTTACTGTTTTCACCTCCGAGTGGGTGCTGGACCATCATTGCTTGAACATGATACTAGATGGAGACTAGTATAGGATCTCACATTAGGTGAGATCATTTGAATAAGATCAATGAGATTATTAGGTGAGATCAAATAAGGTTGCTCATGAACTCGATAGTTTGCTAGATTTTTCCAGACATTTGAATGGTTTGAGGAGCCTTTAGAGAAAATTGTAAGCTTACTCATAAACGATGTAACTATTATTTCGAATGAGTAAAGTTTGAGTATTTTTTAAAGAGTACATGTGAGGTAGACAAATTATAGGCTCTGCCTCCCCTGTCTCGCTTGCTCGGGGAGACGTTCGTTTGTTTGTTGGATGTGCGCCGAGCTGCGTCACCTTTCAATATGAGGTTTGAAGGATAAAAGCGCAAAAAAAAAAAAGAACCACATGGACCCTACTATAGAAAAGCAGCGCGACAAAGCATGCAAAAAAGTTTCGGCGCAATTGCGCGAGCATACGCACATTTTCTTGGGCTTACGAGTTAGCGGTAGAGTATCATAGCTCCCAAGGATTTTGGCAGATGCATGATTTGCTCGATTTTGTTCCTAACTGGCACACATGAATTATGAACTCAAGAAACCATATGTGGCTACCTCAAAAGCACCGGGGATGGATGGTTTCGTGGTGGGGGTTCGGCGTCATTGGGATTTATTGAAGGATGACATATAGTTCTAGCGATGCTTGACTTCTTGAATGGCGAGGAGTTACCAACAGGCATGAATGACACATCAATCACTTTAATTCGTAAGGTACGATTCCCCCAAAGGATTTCTCATCATCGTGATCGTCTCATCTCACTTTGTCTATTTATATATAAGATTGTTGCCGAAGCTATTACTAACCATGCAAGAGAGTGCTTCGATGATATAATTGGTGTTGAATAGAGTATTTTCATCCGCGAACGTCTTGCCACAGACAATTTTCTAATTGCGCATGAGAGTGTGCATGCAATGAAGAGCATAAAGAGGGGGGGTGTAGTTTGTGCCATTAAATTGGAAATTATGACCCCTGCAAAAAATGGAAATGATGAAAGCGTATGATCGTATCAAATGACACTATCTTGAGTTGATCATGTTGAAGCTTGGCTTTGATGTGATTTTGTCTGCTTGGTGATGGAGCGTGTCATGTTTGTAAAGTTTGCAGTATGTATGAATGATGAGCTTCTCCCTTTTTACACTCCTCCGCAAGGGTTGCGATAGGGCGATCCTATGTCACCGTACTTGTTTCTGCTCTGTACTGAGGGTTTCACATCTTTGTTGAATTTCTTTGGCGGGGCATAGGTTGATAGAGGTATTCTAGTTAGCTATTGTTCTCTCTGGATAAATCATTTACTCTTTGCGAATATGCAAGCCAAGGTACAAAGTGCTCATCCCAAAAAAAGGTACAAAGTGCTCATAGGTTGAATAAGATTATGAGGATCCATGGGAAGTGCTTTGGACAAGTTGTATAAACAAAGAGCAAAGGTCAATATATTTCAGCGCGAAACACACCTGATCCGGTCAGACATTCATTGAAGCAAACGCTAAATATTTCGGTGTGATTGACACTATGTTTTTTTTGCAACTGACACTATGTTGTACCAAGGTATGTCGGCAGGATATTCTGCCGCTACCTTCCATGATTGCAGAATACTGAGTACGGACTTTTTTTTTTGAAGATCCAACATTGCTGGCGTTTCATTGGCTTAGCAGAAAAGCAGTGGAAAGGGTAACATGATGGTTATCCTGAAACAAGAGAGAAAAGAAATGAAAACAGTCCTAAAGGCCGTGTCTCTGAAATGAAATCTTCATGGCTGGTCCCCAAACGGGGTGTCTACATGGCTAGCACCTGCTAATCTCCATAGCTTAATCGCTCATCGGATGGAGCTAATGATGTCATTTTCTGCAGCCGTCTCGTTTCTGAAAGTGCGGGAGTTTCTCTTTGACAAATCTCCCACATCGCTAATAGGAGCGTTGTTTTCACTCCTTTTATGAATGTTGGCGTGCTTCAGTCGATGATGGCAAGATCAATTTTTTTCTTGAAAAGAAGCCCTTTATTACTAAAAAATTTTAAGCATTACACACAACCTGCATAATTAAGATGCAGACAGCCAGATAATGTCCTCTTACACAAACAAAAATAAAAAACGAAATACAAAGAGACTAGAGTCCGTATAACGCCTAAAACGAAGCGGGACCAATCCTAAGATCATGCCAATATAGTGGCTCATGGGTTAGCTAAGCAGTTTTTTTTAATCTGTTTTTTCATGTATCTGGGACGATGAGGCCCCTAACTTTATCTTAGTCAGCTTGGTGAACGATGTAGTAACAATTTTCTCAAATGGATAAAGCTTGACGAATGGAATTAAAAAGATCGAACTTGTGTTTTCACACGAAATAACATACATAATAGGCGATTAGACGAAATAAGGCAAGAAATCACATCGTGATTGACCACCTTGTACAGGTAGACTGATCCATGTAGTATGGACACCGTCCAAAAGCATGAAAGTCGAAGGTAGCAGGTACCTAGACGTTGACCCGTCGCCTTCTGGGTCTGCAAGCAAGCAAAGCAAAGCGAGAAGACGAAAGCTAAAAGACGCACGAATATCGGGAGGAAACAGCAGAATAATCCAGGAAAAGGATACGCATCCACCGCCCGAAAAAGCGTTGCACCGGTACGTACGAGACCATGTTCAATCCACGCAACCTTTTCGTCCGATTCGCAAAAGCGGTCACCCAACAAGCCGAGAAACGTCGTCCGCCCGGTCGCCCGCTGCCGCTGCCGCCACCCCCCAAAATACCGACGACGAGACGGGGCGCGAATGCGCACGCAATGCGTCGACGACCGGATCACGGGCACGGGAGGAGGTAGAAGAGGACGCCAGCTCGCACCATCAGCTTCAGCTGGCCGGCGGCTACCCCGCGATCATTGCGTGCTCGGCCGGCGCATGCAAGCGCGCGTGGCGTGGAGGAGCAGGTGGCTAGCTACGGACGGACTCCTCGTCTGCTTGACGTCGCCGTCGTCTCATCGCCTCTTTCCGGTACGGGGAAAAGGGCGGTCAAACCGTGTCGCTGCTGCTTGGTGCCATTCGTTGGCGCTGGTGTCATGGAATGTAATGGGGGCGGCCGCTTGGCTAACTAACCACCCGCTTGTCTCATCCCTCAAGCAAAAACAGAAAGAGAGAGAAAAATAAAACCACCCGTTTGTCTCGTTGTAACCATGATTATTAAGCAGCTGGAGATGATTGTTTAGGCCAAATAAACAGGCCCTTGATGATTGGACTGGAGAGAGCTCATACGCTTCTTGTTTTAAAGTGGAGCTGGTATACTTGAGGAACTCCCACGTACGTATACATCCTGCTCTGCCATGTACGCGACGCCGGTTACGTCGTTGTCGACGTCACGCACATGAAAAGATAGAGATATACTGCTCCGGGGAAGTTCGGTGCGTGCCTCGGTGCATGTGCCCCGGACGATGAGGCAAGGGAGGGAGCAACTATTACAAATTAGAGCAACTCCAATGGGGCGACCCAAACGAGACGGCGCATTTGTCCGTTTTTTGTCCGTTTGGGTCGGCCGCCCGCCCGGCGTCCGCCCAGTTTTGCATTTGGGTTGGCAATGCGTCCAACGCGCCGACCCATTTCATGTCCGCATTCAACTTTTAAATTAAAAAAGGCCCGCGGCCGATCATGCCAGCGGCCATGTCTCATGCCGGTAACATGCCAGCACCTGCATACGATGCCGGCTTCAGAAAATACCACAGTTCATGCTGGCGCACTCGTCAACCGATCGGCACACATGCCAGCACACAAAAAATGGTGGGACTTGAAGTTCGACCACGCCATCGCGGCTCCCGTGGTCATGCCGGCACACCTGCCGGCATACAAAAAGATGGCCCTCGACGCCATAGATCAGTCGTCCTGGAACTTGAGCATGTCGGCCTGCATCTTCTCGAACCACGGCCTCTTCCTTGGCGATAAGGCGTTGAGATCCACCTTCATGATCTCCACCCCGGTCATCATGCTTGCAAGAGCCACTTCTTTCGCCTTTGTCTTGGCGTTGGTTGCCTCGATCTCTAGCATCTTGGCTTGCTTCTCGGCCTCGAGCTCGAACATCTTGGCTTGCTTCTCGGCGTCAAGCTCAAGCCTCCTCCTTTGGATCTCCATGAAAGCACTCATTTGCTCTTCTTTGAAACGCCGGCGCTCCTCCTCCCTTGAGTCCTTCTCATTCATCATGCCGCCCATGCTTGCAATCAAAGGCGTTGGTGGCGATCTCGCTTGTCCTCCTTCTTGAGTTGGTCTTTGTCGGTGTCAAACCGGCGGATCTCGGTAGGGGTCCCAACTGTGCGTCTAGGCGGATGGTAACAGGAGACAAGGGACACGATGTTTTACCCAGGTTCGGGCCCTCTCGATGGAGGTAATACCCTACTCCGCTTGATTAATATTGATGATATGGGTAGTACAAGAGTAGATCTACCACGAGATCAAGGAGGCTAAACCCTAGAAGCTAGCCTATGGTATGATTGTTGTTCGCCCTCACGGACTAAAACCCTCCGGTTTATATAGACACCGGATAGGTTAGGATTACACAGAGTCGGTTACAATGGTAGGAGATCTACATATCCGTGACGCCAAGCTTGTCTTCCACGCCAAGGAAAGTCCCATCCGGACACGGGCGAAGTCTTCAATCTTGTATCTTCATAGTCTTGGAGTCCGGCCGTGATGATAGTTCGCTATCCGGACACCCCTAGTCCAGACTCCTCGAGCCTCGAACCAGGCTTCAATGACGACGAGTCCGGGCGCATATTGTCTTCGACATTGCAAGGCGTGTTCCTCCTCGAATACTTCATAGAAGGTTTTGAACACAAGGATAGTGTCCGCTCTGCAAAACAAGTTCCACATACCACCGTAGAGAGAATAACTTTTGCATAGATCTGCTGGCGTATTCCGCGGCGTGACATCACACCACGCCGTGCCTTTATACTGAATCGTTTTTTATTGTTCCACCTCAGCGCATTTAGCGAGGCGGTTTCCCTGGCACGTCTTATCAAAGCATAGATCGTGCCCCCTTATTCCGGGATTCCCATCAATACGGACGTGGGTAACCCAACCGTGCCCGTTGGCACGCCTCTATCAAAGGCAAGTCCTAATCGACCACGGGTGGGCTCTTGGTATTCAACCTCTTTATAATGAGACCAAGGCCCTCTTCTTTTTACACCCTCCATCGAGTTCGCCTCGCGCTTCGAGTTCTAACACCCAAAGCTTCAGATTTAGGCGCTTCGGACCTTCGACGATGTCCGGCTCCGACCAAAGACGGCCGATGGATGTCTTCCTCCATCACGAAGAAGATGTGCTAAAGCTGCGAGACACCAGGTATCTAACCGGCGAGATCTCACATAGGCTGCCTGCTCCAGGGCAGGTCATTCCCACTCCCGAGCCCGGCGAGAACGTGGTGTTCGTGTCTCACTTCATTCGGGGTTTAGGCTTCCCGACGGATCCCTTTGCGCGGGGGCTCATGTTTTATTATGGGTTGGATTTCCATGACTTGAATCCGGAGTCCATCCTCCATATCTCGTCATTCATATGTGAGGCCTTCCTCCATATTACCCCTCACTTTGGATTGTGGCTCAAGACCTTCAAGGTGGAGCCAAAGATGATCGAGGGGCAGCAAGCAGAGTGCGGAGGGGCGGTCATAAGAAAATGTGCTGATGCTCCGTGGCCCGAGGGCTCTTTTCAAGAGGAGCTTGGTTTGTGGCAACGAGGGTGGTTTTATATCACTGCTCCCAGGGGCACCAAATGGGTGGCGCTCCCCGCCTTCCACTCAGGTCCACCACAGCGGCTGGCGTCATGGGTCAACAAGGGGCTCGACTGGGGGCCGTCCAAGGACGTTCCTTTGCTGCAGGGCCGTATTCGAGACCTCCAAGAAAGAGAGATCAATCTGGTTGCGGTGGCGCAGGTTATGTTGATCCGGCGCCTTCTCCCTCGCAAACGCCGCCCCTTCGCTTGTGGGAATTTAATCCGGAGGGACCACGAGCTCTCAAAATTTCATGGGTACGACGCCTGTGGAGATGTATAAACTGTTCTTGGATCACAAGAGAAGTGTCCGGACTGACCGAGGACGCAGGACTAAGCTGCAATCGCCAGATACTCAAGTAAGTAGCCTCAGAACGGACAGGCTGTTCATTCATTTATCATATACATGCCCTTTAAAGGAGCCGTTTCTTGAACAGGAGTGGATAACCAAGGCAAAGTTAATAAGGTGTCCGGCTCCCCTCCCAGAGAACACGCCGGATCCCATGCTGGCCAAGATGTTGAAGGCCGCGCCTTTTAAAGAAGGCGAGGGGAGCGGGGAAGCAACTGCCTCCACGAAGGAGGCCTTTGAGGAGGGAGGGATCAAAAGTCCCACCCTCCAAGGAGAGAAGAGGACCGCTTCGGAAGATCTGGAGGTCAAGGCCTCGAAGAGGGGAAAGAAATCTTCGTCAGAGAGTCCGGCGCTGGGAAGTACCCCAGCCGCACTGTTTTCCCAAGGGGATCAGCCCTCAATGAGCCGTAAGTAAAAAGGAAGGGTTTTTAAGTAAGGAACATCCTGTATTTATTTCAAGATAACCAAATTGTACCTTGTAGTTCGTATCTCAGCCCTTCTCAACAGAGCTCGTCTTCGGGGGATCTTCTTCCGGAGATGATGGAGAGCGAAACGCCTCCACCTGTCCCACCCTCATGCGAGGCGGACGACCCTGAGGTGTCGTCGCGGAGGGTTCCCCCAAGTCCGGCGGGGCCGAAAGGTCCGGCGCCAAGTGGTGTGCGGTCGGAGGAGCTGAAGGATCTGCTCGGGCGAGCGGCTATCTCAGAGGATCATCGTGTGCTAATGGATACGGTGATTGAAAGGATTGCATCCGCGGAGAGCGGATTGCACGGCCGTCGAAGCTTCTCGACGGGTTCGAGGTACGCAAAAATGATGTACCTTCTAACAGTTATGCATATAGAATGCGCCCTGTATAGATAGTAGCCCCGTATGTTGTCAAAATTGACAGCGTGCCGAGGATCAAAATCTCAGTTATAACATATCGTCGCTCCTAAACAGGTGGCGGGGCGTCCGGTGGCCAGTAGGACTGATGAATATGCCGAACTAAAGCGGCAACTTGACGAGGCGGATGCGGACATCGCGCTGGTCAATAAGCGGTTTGACGAGTCACAAGGTATGCGACTTCTCTGCGGACACCGGTAAGGGAGCTTGACGCCCATGTCTTACTATTTGTATGCTTAATGCGAGATGGTGCCGCTCTTTGTGGAGGAGCTTGGGCGGAACTTCGCGAGCGAAAGAGCAAGCCGAAATAGTAATCTGGCGCTTTAAGGGCGGTCAAGAGCTAGAAGCGAACGGGCTGCTCACTGCCGAAGAAGAGGAAATGGCCGATATGGCGAGAAAATTGAAGGATACTACCAACCGCTGCGAGGTTCTTGAAAAGAACGCTCAAGCGGAGCAAGAGGGCCTGAAAAAGGTCGCCGCCGAATCCAAGGATGCCCGCTCGCTTTGAGAGCTGCCAAGGAGGAGCTGAGTCGGGCGGGGCTATTGCGGCTGGAAAACCGTTTCTGCTGCGGAGGAAGTATAGGGATCCAAAGTATGCTCAGTTGGACAAGTTGTGGAGTTCGGAGGATGCTTATCTGGATTTAGCGGCGAGCGCTGCGGACGCGATTGAGCACTTCCGAAGCCAGAAGGGGCACAGAAGGGAAGAGCTATATTGGTCGCAATTCCATAGTCCGGAGCGTCCTCTTCCGTTGACCGATCGGTTGGCCGAATGGGCCGAGCTGAATCGATTATCCGGACTTGCCATGAAGCATGTCATGACTCATTTGTGGCCAGGCGGACCCCAGCCGAAGAGTTATTTTGGCTTAGTGCAGCAGTTCCTTGGTGCGGTACCGCGTATCGACGCAATGAAGCGGTCGGCGTGCATTGAGGGAGCGCGGATGGCTCTGGCCCATGTCAAGACATACTGGGCGGAGATGAAGGCCACCGATGTTGCGTCCCAAGATTCGGACAGAAGCCGAGTACCTGCCGAGCACTATTTTGAGGAAGTCCTGCAGGGCGCTCATTTAATAGAGACGCAGTGCTCGAAGGATATCATGTTTTAAATGACATGTATGATTTGTGAAAATAATATTTCAATATAATATAAGAGATTTTTATACTTGTGCGTTCAAGTAGTAAACTACTCCCTATGCAGCCGTTGATGTATATGTATATATAACCTGAAAGATGGCAGTCCTTGGCTTCAGCCCCCACGCACATAGTGCGGGGGTGTTCGCAAAGAAGGTGCTTTTTCACACTTAATCCAATGTCTTGGTCCTGTTAAGGAGGTGGTAGCGTAGCGAACTAGGCAACCGGACTATAATGCTTTATCACTTTCACTTAGCCATAGGAGTTCGAGGGTGGGGCTACTATATAGCCCCTGGGGGCACCGCACTCTCCCGAATTCGGGGTGCGTATGTGCCTGACCAAAAACCGGTCCTTCGTTAATGCAGAGGAATTCTAAACATTCTGGTGAGTCATCGAGTGGTTGACCAGTCTCTCGCTATATCATGACAGTCAGTTTTCGGCTTTCTCTACTAAGGTGCTCGCCCGGCCGAACCGGGGCACAATCGCAGTAGTTCTCCTGGTGACGCGTTAGCCGAAAAACGGAACGTACGGCAGCAAAACACAGGAGCCGAGCAAACCCAACATTTGACCAAAGACATGATTCGGAGCTGATGCATATAAGGCCTAACTCGAGACGCCTAACACTCCCTAAGGTATTCGGTCTTTATAAAAACGGGCAGAATAATGCCCTAAGCCCCGTGTCCGTGCACGCAAAAAATTCTGGTGCGGCCAATGCCAAAACGCCAGCCTCCTCCTCAGTTATAGTAAGAAACCGGGGGATGTATATCAACAAGAGACAGTAAAAAAGGTTTACGCAGGGTCTTAATTTGAAAAGAATCCTTGCAACGGGTCCCTACTACACGTCTGCGCCTGTGTCTCCATTATGCCATATCCTGGACGGGTGTAGCACGTTGTTCATCTGTAAAAGAGAGGAACTTAGTTTAAAAGAAAAAGGATCGTGCAAAAGATGTACTTTATATTAAATAAACAGAGTACGATTCGAAGAAGTGAAGAAAATTGAGCTTTATTGTCTCTTGTTGTACATGCATGTAGCCCCTTGTATGGGGGCATGCCGCTAGTAGGCGCCGGACTCGTCTAGCCGTGTCCGGTGTTGGGATGACCTATTCAGGTTCTTTGACTAGCGTAGCCGGATAGGTGTGGGGCTCTCAAGGCAGTCTCACGTTCCTCCGTGCTTGAGTAACACTTAATACTCCCTTTTAATGAGATGATGCCGCGTGGGCCGGGCAATTTAAGTGTAAGAGATGCATAATGCGGTATTATGTTAAAGCGGGCGAAAGCTTCGTGTCCCAATAGTGCTTGATGGCTACTTTTAAATGGGGCTATGTGGAAGACTAATTTTTCGCGACGGAAGTTGTCGGATGAACCGAACACAACTTCTAGCAGTATGGAGCCCGTACAATGGGCATATGGGCCTGACATTACTCCTTTAAAGGAGGTGTTGCTACGGTGAATTTTGGTTGGGTCTATCCCCATTCTGCGGATTGTGTTCTGATATATCAGGTTTATGTCACTGCCACCATCCATGAGGACTTGTGTAAATTGGAATCCGTCGATTATAGGATCCAATATCAAGGCAGTCCATCCTGCGTTCCAGATACATTCGGAGTAGTCCTGATGGTCGAAGGTGATTGGTTTTGACAACCAGTGTTGGTACTTCGCTAGGGTAGTATGTGCGGCGCGCATCTTGATGGGCGCCGCTCTGTTTTTCCCTTTTATCACATGAAGTGAGTTTACTGTTTTAACCTCTTGTGGGAAATTCTTTTGTTTTCCGGGGCTCTACTTGTGGTGCTCGTCATCATCTTCACTTGGTGTGTCGAGCCCCTTGTGTTCGGCGTTGAGTCTGCCGGACTGTTTGAAGACCCAACAATTTATGTGGGTATGGTTTGCAGGCCTCCCGGGAGTACTGTGGATTTGACATATCTTGTCCAAAATTTTGTTTAAGTTGGATAACTCATCGCTATTGTCCTTAAGGGGCAGTTTTTTTATTGTTCTGCCGTGAGCTTTTGAATCCGGCGTTGACGGCCGCGCTCTTTGGACCGTTCCCTTTAATCCGGCGCTGGTCCTTGTTGCGCCGTGGTTTCCCATTTTCATCCCTGACTTCGGATGTACTTGGGTCGCTGGTGCTGCATCTTGCTAGCCAGCTATCTTCTCCCGCGCAAAAGAGGGTCATGAGGCTTGTTAATGTGGCCATTGTTCTTGGCTTTTCTTGGCCGAGGTGTCTGGCGAGCCATTCGTCTTGGACGTTGTGTTTGAAGGCTGCTAAGGCTTCGGCGTCCGGACAGTCGACTATTTGGTTCTTTTTAGTAAGGAACCTGTTCCAGAATTTCCGGGCTGACTCTCCGGGCTGTTGAGTTATGTGACTTAGATCGTCTGCATCCGGAGGGCGGACATAGGTCCCCTGAAAATTTGCCCGAAATGCATCCTCGAGCTCTTCCCAGCTTCCAATAGTATTTTCGGGGAGGCTTTTAAGCCAATGCCGAGCTGGCCCTTTGAGTTTGAGGGGTAAGTATTTTATGGCGTGGAGATCATCTCCTCTAGCCATATGTATGTGGAGGATGTAATCCTCAATCCAGACTCCAGGGTCTGTTGTTCCGTCGTATGCCTCTATGTTTACGGGTTTGAATCCCACTGGAAATTCGTGATCCAATACCTCATCGGTGAAACATAGGGGATGTGCGGCGCCCCTGTACTTGGGTGTGCCGTGATGTTCGGATATTTGGCGTGTTGCATTGCTTTGAAGAGTTTGCTTTCTTGGCCCATAGATGGACCTAACTGGGCCATCCTTTTGATGTGAATCCTTATGCGGATCGCATATCGGCTTGTGTGCGGCGCCATTAGCCGCTCTCTTTTTGCTGTGGGGTCGTCCATCCGACCGGGTGGCCTTTTTTGATTGTGGGGGCTCTAAGGCCTCCTCGTCGAATTCGGGCAGTAGCTTTCTTTTTGGGTAGCTCTTTGTTCGGCGACTGTCGCCGTATTCGTCTGCGGTGTTGAATACTTTGCTCCATCTGATTCTGAGTGCATCTTCCGCTGTTTTGAGCTTCCGCTTCTGCTTCTTCAGGCTACGCGCAGTGGCGATGAGCCTTTTGTGGAGGTTATTTTGCTCCGACAATTTGTCCGGCGTGAGATCGTCCGGACTGTTGTCTTCGCCGGGGACGGGCTGTTTATCCAAGTTGTCTTGTTCGGACGATTGCTCGATAGCATGTTCCTCGTCCACCGGTTCGCCCTGCTTTATGGCTGGGTCTTTGTTGAGGCGGGACTTGGTTCGGCGTTTACGTTGCCGTTTTGACTGTTTTTCGAGGGATTTATCCTTCGTAGCGTCCCGTTGTTCCTCGTCTTCTTTTCCTTTAGGTGTGTCCAACATGTATACATCATGGGATGAGGTGGTTGTCCAGCATCCTATAGGTGCTGGTTCATTGTTGTCTCCTACATCGTCGTCCATACCGTCGATGTCTTCGGAGTCGAAATCGAGCACGTCGTGTAAGCTTTCGACAGTGGCTACAAAGTGGGTGGTGGGTGGGCGTTGAATTTCTTCGTCGTCCGCATCCCAACCTTCCTGACCGTAGTCCGGCCATGGCTCTCCGGATAAAGAGAGAGACTTAAGTGAATTCAGGATGTCGCCAAAGGCGAGTCTTTGAAAGATGTCCGCGCGGTGAACTCCATGACCGGCCCCGACCGATTCGATTAGCGGGCGCGGAGGGTTGGAGTCCGGAGGAGTCCGCACCGGAGCCACGGTCTTCGCAGCGACAGGGATTATGTTCGCTTAATCGCCAGAAGATTTCAGCCTCGAGGTGGCGTCCAACCAACCATCCTCGATCAGCGAGATCGGCTCCAATCAATGTTCGGGCGGGCACTAATCTTGACCTCGTGACACCGCTCGGGCGGCGAGTTAGGTCATGCCCATCGAGACAAGTCGGCGTGCTTAGGTGTGGCTCGGATCCGTCGAAGATCAAGTCTCCGCGGATGTCGGCCGTATAATTCAAGCTTCAAATCTAACTCGATGGCGGGCGTGACTTTCGATCTGCTCCGGATGGCCAGCGAATTGGCCCGCAGCAAAGCCACGAATCTGAAGATCTGTCCGGGAGAAAAGTCTCACCTGGACGCGTCATTGTTGATGATCGAAGGAGCCATCGGGCCTATCGGTGACGACACGAGGAACTCTCAATGAAAGCACCAATGTCGGTGTCAAAACCGGCGGATCTCGGTAGGGGTCCCGAATCTGTGCGTCTAGGCGGATGGTAACAGGAGACAAGGGACACGATGTTTTTACCCAGGTTGGGCCCTCTCGATGGAGGTAATACCCTACTCTGCTTGATTAATATTGATGATATGGGTAGTACAAGAGTAGATCTACCACGAGATCAAGGAGGCTAAACCCTAGAAGCTAGCCTATGGTATGATTGTTGTTAGTCCCACGGACTAAAACCCTCCGGTTTATATAGACACGGATAGGTTAGGGTTACACAGAGTCGGTTACAATGGTAGGAGATCTACATATTCAGTATCGCCAAGCTTGCCTTCCACGCCAAGGAAAGTCCCATCCGGACACGGGACGAAGTCTTCAATCTTGTATCTTCATAGTCTTGGAGTCTGGCCGTGATGATAGTTCGGCTATCCGGACACCCCCTAGTCCAGGACTCCCTCAGTCTTCCCCCGCGGTCGTGCCGGCTCGCCCTCCCCAACATCCTCCACGGCGCCCTTCCCCCCACGTGCCTTGAGCGCGACATATTGTGCCTTGAACTTCTCTTCGTCCTTGATGACCCGATAGCAATGGGAAAGGTCGAAGCACTTGCCATTGTGTTGAACCTTGAAATGCCTACAAAATGTTTCCATGCAAGCATATGGGCAAATGATAGCAAATGAAGACGTAAAATAATGATCTTGATGGCACAAAAGAGGCCGACTTGCTTGCTATCATACCATGTCTTGCACACTCGATGCCGCTCACGGGGCGGGCCTTGACGCTCTCAAGGGTGGCACAAAACTTGTTGCACTCTTGTTGGATCACCCTCCACCGCTTGGAAATGGAGACCCACCCGCGCGTGCTCACAAATTGGTAGGGTGGAAACTTCTTGCGCTCATGAAACTCGCGGTGCACACGAGTCCAAAAGGTTGAATGCTTTTGCTCGGCGCCCGTCTTTGGGTCTTGTCCAATGTCTCGCCAACACTCGCATAGAAGCTTGTCCTCGGCAGCTGTATACGCCGCGTCGCTTGCTCTTAACTTGCTTAGGACCGGCGGTTTGGTTGGCGAGCTCGTCCTCAAACAAAGGCTCCACTTCGAGGTCGCACTCGTCCTCTTCCTCTAGCCCATAGTCGTCCGGGAACTCGTGGTCGAGGGGGAAGCCGTCCAGGTCGACGCTGACCTGATCACGCATGAAGGCCGCCTGATCGGGATCATAGCTAGCGGCCGGCGTGAACGCCCGACGGCCGTCCTGGCTTTGCGTCTCCTCAGGATCGTAGCCAGCGCCCCGCGCACCACCCTCGAAGATGAGGTGTTGCATGTAGTCCTCGTCGACGGCGGACGACATTTCCTCAAACAGGTTGCGGGCGTCCGGGAGACCGCCGGCCGACGTCTGTCGCGCATGTTTCCTCGCGCCGCGGACGACGAGCCACCGACCACCGGGGTGGCGTTGAGGTCGATGGGCACGGGCGCGGGCGTGGAAGGCGCAACCACGCTCACGTCGGGTGAGCACTCCCCGGAGAGGCGGGAGGCCTGTGGGTAGACGTGGAAGCCGGGGACCGGGTTGCAAGCCGATCGGGTGAGTCGGGCATCACCATCCGAGGAAATGCCGACGAGCCGGTGCTGGCTGCGGCGACGGTGGCTTGGACGAGGTTGTGCTGGCTAGGGTTTACCCCAAGCATGTAGAGCACCTCGCTCGTTGCAGCGGCGACGCGGGCGTTGGTGAATTCCTGCTACGCGGCGGCGGCGGCGGCCTGCGCAGCGGCCTCATCCCTCGCGTCCGCGGCGTGCCTCCGGCCCTTCCTCTTGGTCGACTCCCTTGCCCGCTGTTCGGGCGTCAGCATCTTCTTTGGCTTGGTCGCTGTGGTGGTCTTGCGCGCCGCACGAGGCTTGCCTTTCCCGGAGGGGGCGACGGCGCCGGACGAGGCGAGGGAGGCGAGGCCGGCGGCGTCGTCGAGGTCGAGGTCAAGGTCGATGGCATCCTCCATCGCTGGTTGGGGGCGGGGGCACGCGCTGGCGGGAGCGTTTTTGGGGAAAATGGGGGGAAATGGTCGTGGCTGCCACCGACAGGAGGGCCCGGGGAGAGGAGTAGGCGCGCGCGCGTCCGTCTGTCTCGTGTCCGCGCCGATGCAAATCCGGCTCAAAAATGGCCTGGAATGGGTCGCCCGCGGACGAAAAACGGACGCGCTTCCGTTTGGGTCGGCGCATTGGGCCGCCACTTTTGTCCGCGCCGACCCAAACGGACGCGGGCGGACGAAATGGGTCGCCCCATTGGAGTTGCCCTTATTTTCCGTGGACACACAAACCATGTGAAGTCTACAAACTCTACGGAACCAACCTTTAAATTTTAAAGTGAAATTCCAAGCTCCCCTGCGAAAAAAATTTAGAAATTCCGAACAAGTAGTAGGGGCATAAACTTGCTTAGCTAGTACGTAGTGATGTACACAAGTAAAAGGAAGAATTCGAATCATTGCAGCTATTTAAAATAAGGGCATCTCCAACGGCAAGCCGCAAATTCCTCCCGCATTTTTCCGTGGACAAGGGGATCCGTCCGCAGACACGGATACCGAAGAACGCCATCCAATACTAGCCGCATACATTTTAATACGCATTTTAACAAACCGGACAAAATTCATACAAAACGGTCGATATTCATCAAAGCTCGGAGAGAAAATACCATGCAAATTAATTCTAGCACAACAAGGTCTCAAATTAAACTAGATGCAGAATGTCCAACAAGGTCTCAAATTAGACTCTATGCCGGCTGGAGACGTACAACAACAGTGGCGGAGGTTGAGGGTGCGGATGCAAAGCAAGGGGGAGAAGGGGCGGAGTGGAATGAAATGAGAACGGGAGGGGGGATTGGGTGGCCGAGGGTGTCAAAGTCCTATGTTTCGGGTGTCCAAACTCCCCTCACTTTATCTCCAATTTGCGGGAGAAATCACGTCCGGACCGCCACACAGACCGATACAGGCGCGTTGGATGGCTTCCTCGCTTCGGACAGATGTGGGCGGTTTTGCGGGTCCGCTTGAAGATGCCCTGGGACGACATGCGGGCGGAGTGTACGACCAATGCCAATGACACTCTCATCGGATGGGGTTCTCTTCGCCCGAAGGTGCACTCCACGGACTTCAGGACCATCCTTTCCTTATGCTCACAATATGTGTGAAACTTTGGAAGCATAGAAACACGGTCATTTTTATGATGCCATGTCAGCGGTTGAGCAAATTCAAGCTTTGGGTGGCGGCAAGTCCGATGCATACGGATGGGGAGGCGCTTTGGGCGGGCTTCAGGCTTGAGTGGAGATCGTTAAACCATCCTCCCGAGTCCACCCAGTCGCGCCCTCTGCTCGCCACTGCGTTAATGCGGCCCGTCAGCGGTTATTAGACCTGAATCTGCCAGCGGCAGTTCCCTCCCACTGCTCTAACTGGCCGCGCCCCACTTGGTCTGTCGCCGGTAGCCTCGCCTTGTCCCATCTCCGCCACCGTGCCCACCTCCCCACTTCAAGCGGGCGTCGGCACCTCAGCCGGTCAGCGACCTCGCTCCCACGCTCCAGAGCGGGAGCGCCTGTAGATGGAGTGCCCAGTGAACCTGTCAGCTTAAAAAAAACAAAAAAAATTTTTAAAAATATATTAAATAAATAAATAAATAATAATTAAAATATTAATTAGTTAATTAAGTAATTAATTAAGTTAATCAATCTGATTAGATTAACCTAATCACTAATTAAATTAACTAATACGTAATTAACCTAAGAGAGAATGTAGACTAGCTATCCCCTCTTATTAAGGCATTCTAGTTCGATCCCTTGATATGGCCCTTTACATATATCCATGCATATGTAGTGTAGCTCTCCTTGCTGAGTACTTTGGATGAGTACTCACGGTTGCATTGTTTCCCCCTTTTCCCTATCTCTACTCGATTGCCGCAGCAGGGCGATGGAGCCCAGGGCGAGCGCCACCGTCGATGGCTACTACACCGGAGGTTCCTACTACTACGTGCAGCTTGCCCGGCGGCGACCACTGTGAGTAGTTAGGAGGATCCTGGCGAGGAGGCCTGCGCCTCTCGATCGTCAGTATCGGTTTATTCTAGCCTTCTTAAGGCAAACTTGTTTAACTTATGTCTGTACTTTCGGAGATAGTTGTTTCCCTCAGCTTCGTCTATGATCGAGCACTTGTATTCGAGCCCTCGAGGCCTGACTTGTATTATGATGCTTGTATGACTTATTTTATTTGTAGAGTTGTGTTGTGATATCTTCCAGTGAGTCCACTGATCTTGATCGTACACATTTGCGTGCATGATTAGTGTACGATTGAATCGGGGCGTCCAAGTTGATATCGAGCCCATTGCTGTGAAGAATCCCCTTCCACTCCTTGGCGGTCGAGTCTAGACATTGCAAAAACTTTTACTAACGGTTGTGTGCCTTACAGGGCCCACGTCGCCATCGGGTGGTACTAGGATCTTTTACTCCTCGACCTTTACTGCGGGACTCACGAACTCTCTTATACTCGGGTTAAGCAATTTACTAACTAACACTAGGATCCGTGACCACATTCACCCCAAAGTTGGATAAAGCCATAGTTATTCCTTGGAATTGTATTTGATCAATTTCCACCTTGTCATTTGACTCCTTTGAAACATCTTTGTTTTCAGATGGAACCCACGAGGCAGGTCGATGCGCCACACGCTGACCATTGGTGCCTCGGGATCACTGCGGTGCTAGCGGAGATGATGACCTATCCGGGTTATCGCTGGCACCCCGAGTACACCGTCTTTGAGTAGTACGAGACTTTAACCAGGAGCAGATGCGAGCCATCGTCCACCTCTACTCTGGGGAGTATGCTCCACTCTTGCTGCGCACACCGCACATGGTGTTGGGGTGATTCTGCGATATGGCGAGTGTTAGAGGTGCTACGGGAATGCCAAGCTTTGGTGGCGGCAAGCCGTATGCATACGGATGGGGAGGCGTTTTGTGGGCGGCTTCAGGAGTGGAGATACGTGGGGCAGAGTCCAACTGGGATTAGACAATCTACAGCTGGACTTGGTAAATCCGGCCCCTCAAACGTCCGCGGACGTGTCTGGAAACGCCCGCAGATGCATCTGGACGGTCCTTATATTTCCTTCTGTGCATCCACATATCTCAAATCCGGACTCTGAAATCCATGCAAATACATGCACGTCGGTCATGAAACACAATGTCACACGTAAATAGCAATTTTTGGTATCATAGCGTTTACATAAAATTTATTTGAAGTGGAAAACTCAAGCATTGCCTCCTTGGTTGCAATTGTGGATACACATGTGCTCCATAAGATCATTGAGTAGCGGCATGTGCACCTGCTGATCTCGAAGATTCTGATGCATCTGCTGAAAGCTCGTAAGCTAAGCCGCATCTTGATCTTTCGGGATTTCAACTTGTTCTTCGGGTGCTTCAGAATCATGGGTTTGGGCTACCCCATCACCCTAATCCTCAATAATCATATGAGAATCATGGGTTTGGGCTACCCCATCACTCTAATCCTGAACATCGGAGATCGTTGAAGCACGTCGATGTCTTTGTAAGAATCGGGCATTCCAAAGAAAGCATGCCAAATCCATAAGTCATCTGATGCCACCGCTTCTAGTATGATGGTGGCCTCTCTTGTGTGACCTTGATACATTTCCCGCAGACCTTTGGGGCAGTTCTTCCATTGCCAATGCATGCAATCAACTGATCCGAGCATTCCTGGAAACCCCCTTGCCTCTCCCATGGCCAACAACTTCTCCATGTCCTGCGCATTTGGTTCTCTCAGATACTCAGGTCCAAACACCTCAACCACGGCGGGAAAAATTCAACAGTAGTCTTCAGGCACGTGCTCTTCCCCATCCCGACCATCCACTACTGCAGGATGGTCCAAGCCTTGACATCTTCGATCGAGAGACCTTTGGTAAATCGTATGCGATGCCATAATCGCAAACGGTGGTGTAAAAAACCCGTCAAAAAAGGTGCAAAATGTTTGCGATGACGGATGCATCAAACACAGTTCAGATTTTAGTTGCGCGTGCGATGCAAGGCATACAGTTCAGTTTAATTAACTGTTTGGGATGAGGAGGAACAAAAAAAACGGGCAGCCATATGAAGGCGTGTGCGATATATAGCATATGGTTCACTAGGATGAACTGTGTGTGATTAGGCAACACAATGGAAACAGTTCAACTGAACAAGATGTGTGTGATATCGTAAACAGGTCCGTAATCGAAATGTGTGCAAAGACCAATAATAGCACGTACAATTCTTTGCTAATAAGCCGTGTGATTTGCTACGACGGTAGAATTATATATATATATATATATATATATATATATATATATATATATATATATATATATATATACATCTGACTATTACATTACAGCGTAACAAAATAATATTCTCGCTTACCCTTCTTGAGCCGCGTGGTTTGCAAGTTGGGTGGCGTAGTTTTCTCTTGAACTGATCTTCACGTGTACGACGGGCGGAAGCAGGGGATGCAACGTGGAGCTTCAGGCGTTCTCCGTAGCGATCTTTGCGGGCTATTCGTTGCTAGAGGAGACATATAAGGGGTTCCGACGCGTCTGCTACTCACTGGTCGTGTTTTGCGATCTGTAGTCACTGGAGGTGACGGCGTGGGTATTTTGGCGGCGGATGTGTTCTGGGCATTGGTGTTTACGATGGTGTTCGTAGGCCTCAATTTACGTCCTGTTTGTTGTTTTGGATGTGGGAATTATCGGTATGTTAGAGTTTTTGGATATTAATTTCATTTTTTATTTTTGATTACAGGTTTTGGCGTTCTTGGTCGTTTTCCATGTCCGCCATGTAAATGCGTTCTTATTTTTCTGTTGTTTTACTTTCGAATTGGTGTTGCAGGGAGAGTTGTGAGGATTGTATGAAAAGATTTGCGTTGTCAATTTTGCTTCTTTTGAGTTGTTTCTACCCTGGATTCCCATGTTATTTAGTCGTTGGCGGAGGTGGTGTATGGCGGTTGACTGTAGGCTCTGATTTTTCTTGTAATCTGGTCAAACTGTGTAATTAAGTTTCATGTTTTTCAGTGTTTGTTTTGAATTGCTGCCGTATGTGTAGTTGGACTGCTGCGTGTCAAAGTTGTGTTACTACGCGTTGACATTGGGCTGGCTGCCTACCGATAGTTCTGCACTTTGATTATAAAGCCCGAGCCCTCTGTCACTTTTCATTCTACTAGCTGCAAGCAAAGAATAGCGAGATGGATCCTGAGTTGGGAGAGGTCACATAGGAGGAGGTGGATGCCGTCGATGTGAGGGCTGCAATAGCGGAGCAGAGGAGGAGGAGGAGGCGCAGGCGCACGCAGATGGCACGACGTGCTGCCGAGGAGGAACTTAAGGCAGAGTTCAACAGACGCCTTGCGCGCAGGTGATGGATACTTGCAACTCCACTGAATTGGAGCTTCTTTTCCCAGAGGGGAGGGGAAGGAACCATATTCAGATCATCAGTTGGGCTAGGGCGAGAGCAGCAACAACTCCACATCCATCCACCAGGGCCACATGGCGTCGTTTCTTTGATCGTTATGACTGAAGTAGTGAAGATTATGTTCTTAAGTTTTTTGTTGTGAGGGAGCAGTTGTTTGAATGACTAAATGAATTAAACTATTTTATCTCTGAATGTGTTGTTTTATCTGCATATGTCGAACTGCTTGTTTGTCGAAGTTGAACTGATTTGCGGTCAAATGTTGCCTAGCTTGTATAATAACTATTTCCTACCAGGTGGCTACCTACCTGCCTATTTATTATTTTTATATTCTGCGAGTCTCCCTGGCTATAAATTCTATCCATTTATGTGTGGTGTGTGGCTCAGTCTCCCCTTCCTTTTTCTTCCTTCTTCTAGAATTAGATCTAGGTTCCTTCCTCTTCTCTTCATTGTTTTCTTTCCCTGTTCCTATGAGTTCCATGGAGGATTGTTCATGCGGATGCCTGGCAGAGATGGCGCGCATAGCTAACGGCTGTGTGTACGAATCTAGTTTGGAGCTCACCCAGACTCAGCGGCGTGGGCAACTTTCTTGTCTGCTGTACATCAACCATGGGTTTCGTGTGCCATATGTTTGTCGCCTGACGGTTGGTGACTTGAAGGAATCATGGGTATGTGTTTTCTATTCGTTTTGTTTTCTAGTTTTTTGTAGGTCTCTTTTTGAATCCCATGCACTGGATCTGTAGTTTAGTGTTATGAATAGTTTGTCTATATTTTTTATTTGGTTTTGTCAGGTTTTAACAATAGGGATTTCTGTTTGTATTTGTTCATTACTACACAGTTTTTTATCCATTTTTTTGTATAATCCTTTATCTGTTTTTTGTCAAATGTTTTTACTGTAGGTGTGTTGATATGTATATTTCTTCAGTTTAGTCAGTTCACATGACTAGTCAGTTATGTGTTATTGTTTTGGTTCAGATTTTTTCTTTTCAGTTTGTTATGCAAACCGTTCATATATCTGTGTAAAAATTCAGTTATGTCAGATGTTCACTTTTGTTTCGTACTCCCATGCCCATTTACGAAAATGTCACCCGGGATCAGGATTGTTGCTCCTAGCTCGGTGTTCTAAAGATGGAACTTGCATACAAAATGGGTATCGCTTGATGGAAGTTGCCTACCACATCGACTTTGATGGTTGCATCGACCTAACTACTGGGTGGAAGGAGTTTGTGGCAGAGTCTGGATTTGAGGATGGTGATGTGGTTATGGTTATGTTCTCCAGGGAAGATGACTCTCTGACATTCAGAATTTATGTGTTGTAGGTTTAAATGTGGCAAATGACGCCGGTTTGTGAGATTTGTGTGTGGTTGATTATGTTGCAATATTTTTTTCTTTAAAACTTCTGCATGTGAGATGGTTGAATTCTATTGTATTATCAGATGGTTTGGAACAACTTATGTAATGCTTTTCCTATCTGCTTTGCTCAAGTATAACTGCTTTATTTATATATTCTTTATATTAGTACTTGAACAATTCTATAGTTGAACTGATGGGCATCCTTTGTTTTGACTGGTATATTTTCATGCACATAGTTCGGAGAAGGAACTATACGCTAATGATGTTTGTAGAACCCCTTTTGTTGGGTTCGAGATTGCTGAACTTACATTCTGTTAATGATAGTACTGAACTATTTTAGGTTGTCAATTACCAATCAATTTTTTGTTGTATAACAATTTTTTCTATCTTTTTTAGATGAATTTTGGATCACATTTTTTTATAGTTAAATAATGATATTTCTAGTATTTTTTACAATTAAAAGATTTTTATCTTTGCTGCACAGTTTTTTTACTTGAACCTTATGAATTGTAGTAGTTGAACTTTTATAATTTTGCTTCTGAAATTTTTATTTACAAATTTCTACGTTTAATTTTCCAAAAAAATATATGTATTTCTATTTTTTTAGTTCTTACAGTTAAGATGTGTTTGAACTTTTTACATTATTTGTTTTTGAACTTATTTCTTGTGAGGTTTTTTTATATCTGCATTTTTTTTGTCGTGTGTGATCTGCTGGAATTTTGTAATGGGGCAAAGTACTGTGTTGGGCCATCTAGCTGAATCGTTGTTTTCGGCCCATTTAGCTCGTCCGCGCGGCTGTGCAGCGCGGCGTGCGCGTGCGCTATGGGTTTAGTCCCATCTCGCTAGTCGAGGGGGTTATATACCAGTTTATAAGCGCAGGCGAGGCTCACCAGTCGAACTCCTCTGAAAACTTACCGGAGCGCTTATACACGGCGCTCTCTCTCTCTCTCTCTTGACCTGTGGGCCCTAATCGGTGGGCCCTGCGTTGTGCGGACTACTAGGGGTTCTCCTATGGGCTCGAGTTCAAGTTATCTAACAGCGCCAGGGCCTGCGCCTGTCCTTGGGCGGTCAATTTTTTCTTTTTTGTTGTTGTTTGATTGTAGTACTTGACTCCACCAGTAAATTGGACTGATACTTTTATGATCCTTGGGCATCAATTTTTTTTGAATCTAGTACTTGGCTCCACCAGTAAATTGGACTGATACTTTTTTGTTCTAGTTCTTGTGATTTTTGTTCTAGGAACGAGCCGTAACATGACTTGCCCCCGCACCGAACCGCACCAAAGGGCATAGTTATAATGACACATCATCCTTGTATGGACTTGCCCCACTATCTATCTTTTAGGGGGTGTGTGGAGTGCATGTGGGGAACAGAATGACCGCTCTGCGCTGTCAAATGAGCGCTTTGCAGCGTTAAGCGAGGCGAGCCGGGGAGGGGGTGGGACCCCCTCCCCATCCCATCGAGGCCGAGCCAGAACAACCGTGTGACGGCGCCGACGCGTGCTTGGCATCGCATCTGCGAGGCGAGTCCGTCTTTATGACTTGCCCCATTATCCATCTTATGGGTGTGTGGAGTGCGTGTGGGTGGGGGGGGGCAGAATAACCACACCGCCACTCGGACATAGTTGTCTTGACACATCTTCCTTGTATGGACTTGCCCCATTATCTATCTTTTAGGGGTGTGTGGGGAAGCAGAATAACCGCCTGCCCCTCGGTGCATAGTTGTCTTGACACATCTTCCTTGTATGGACTTGCCCCATTATCTAATCTTGGGGTGTGCGGGTGCGTGTGGGGGGGGCAGAATAAGCTGCTGCGCCTATCAAGCGAGTGCACTTCGCGTTAGCGCGAGGCGGCAGGGGGAGGGGGTGGGACCCCCCCCCATCTCGGCCGAGGCCGAGAGAGCGAGCCGTGTGACGGCGACGCAGCGGCGTCTTTGCGGTGTCATCTTGAGGCGTAATCACGTAACATGACTTGCCCCATTATCTATCTTAGGGGTGTGTGGAGTGCGTGTGGGTGCGTGTGGGGAAGCAGAATAACCCTTGCCCTCGGTGCATAGTTGTCTTGACACATCTTCCTTGTATGGAGTTGCCCCATTATCTATCTTTTAGGGGTGTGTGGGTGCATGTGGAGTGCGTGTGGGGGGGCAGAATAACCGCTCTGTGCTGTCAAGCGAGCGTCTTGCCTTGTGATGGCGAGGCCAAGCCGGGGGAGGGTGGGACCCCTCCCCATCTGGCGAGGCCGAGCCAGAACAGCCGTGTGACTGACGGCCGCGGGCGTGCATGGCGTCGCATCTTGAGCAGTCCATGTATGACTTGCCCCATTATCTATCTTAGGGGTGTGTGTGTGCATGTGGGGGGGAAGAATAACCGCCTTGCCGCTCGGTGCATAGTTGTCTTGACACATCTTCCTTGTATGGACTTGGCCCCATTATCTATCTTTTAGGGGTGTGTGTGTGGGGGGACGGAATAAGCGCATGCCCCCTCCGTGCATAGTTGTACTGACACATCTTCCTTGTATGGACTTGCCCCCATTATCTAATCTTACGGGTGTGTGGGTGCGTGTGGGTGGGAAACAGAATAACCACACTGCACTGTCAAGCAGCGCCTTGCCACGTTAGCGCGAGGCCGAGCCGGGGGGAGGGAGGAGGTCGGGACCCCCTCCCCATCCGGCGAGGCCAGCCAGAACGAGCTTAGCAGGACGACGGCGGCGTGCCTTGGCGGCGTCGCATCTTGAGGCGAGTCCGTACATGACTTGCCCCATTATCTATCTTAGGGGTATGTGGGTGCGTGTGGGTGCGTATGGGGGGGGACAGAATAACCGCACCGCCCCTCGGTGCATAGTTGTACTGACACATCTTCCTTGTATGGACTTGCCCCCATTATCTATCTTTTAGGGGTATGTGGGTGCATGTGGGGGGGACAGAATAACCCTTGCCCTCGGTGCATAGTTGTCTTGACACATCTTCCTTGTATGGACTTGCCCCATTATCTATGTTTTAGGGGTGTGTGGGGGAAAAGAATAACCGCACTGCCCTCGGTGCATAGTTGTCTTGACACATCTTCCTTGTGTGGCCTTGCCTCCATTATCTAATCTTAGGGGTGTGTGGAGTGCGTGTGGGGGGGGGGCAGAATAACCGCCTGCGCTTTGTAAACAGCGCCTTTGCTGCGTTAGGGCGAGGCCGAGCCGAGGGAGGGTCGGACCCCCTCCCCATCCCGGCGAGGCCGAGCCAGAACCGTGCAGAGTGGTGACGGCGGCGTGCCATGGCGTCGCATCTTGAGGCAGTCCATGAACATGACTTGCCCCCATTATCTATCTTAGGGGTGTGTGGGTGCGTGTGGGTGTGTGTGGGGGGAAAACAGGATAACCGCACTGCCCCTCGGTGCATAGTTGTACTGACACATCTTCCTTGTATGGACTTGCCCCCATTATCTATCTTTTAGGGGTGTGTGGTGCGTGTCAAGCGAGCGCCTTTGCCCGCGTTAAGCGAGCCGAGCCGGGGGGGGGGAGGACCCCTCTCCCTTATCCCAGGCGAGGCCGAGCCAAAGCAGCCGCGAGCGACGGCGCCTGCGTGCAGCGACATCGAATCGGGGCGAGTCCATCTATGACTTGCCCCATTATCTATCTTAGGGGTGTGTGGAGTGCGAGTGGGGGGGGGACAGAATAACCGCCTTGCCCCTCGGTGCATAATTGTACTGACACATCTTCCTTGTATGGACTTGCCCCCCATTATCTATCTTTTAGGTTGTGTGGGGGGAAACAGAATAACCGCACTGCCTCTCGGTGCATAGTTGTACTCACACATCTTCCTTGTATGGACTTGTCCCCATTATCTAATCTTAGGGGTGTGTGGGTGCGTTTGGGGGGAAACATAATAACCGCTGCGCTTTGTCAAGCAGCGCCTTTGCAGCGTTAGCGGAGGCCGAGCCGGGGAGGGCGGGACCCTCCTCCATCCCGGCGAGGCCGAGCCAGAACGAGCCGTGGCAGACGGCACGGCGCGGCGTGCACAGTGGCGTCGCATCTGAGAGGCGGATCCATAACATGACTTGCCCCATTATCTATCTTAGGGGTGTGTGGGTGCGTGTGGGTGTGTGTGGGGAAAGCAGAATAACCGCCTGCCCCTCGGTGCATAGTTGTCTGACACATCTTCCTTATGGACTTGCCCCATTATCTATCTTTTAGGGTGTGTGTGTGCGTGTGGAGTGCGTGTGGGCGGGGAGAAACAGAATAACCGCCTGCGCTTTGTCAAGCAGCGCCTTTGCAGCGTTAAGCGCAAGGCCAAGCCGGGGGAGGGTGGGATCCCCTCCCCATCCCGGCGAGGCCGAGACAGGAACGAGCCGTAGCAGGCGATGATGCGGCGTGCCGCGTCGTCGCATGCGGAGGCGAGTCCGTAACATGACTTGCCCCCATTATCTATCTTAGGGGTGTGTGGGTGCGTGTGTGGAGGGGGGGGGGGGGGACAGAATAACCGCACTGCCCCTCGGTTCATAGTTGTACTGACACATCTTCCTTGTATGGACTTGCCCCTATTATCTATCTTTTAGGGGTGTGTGGGGGGAAACAGAATAACCGCACTGCCCCTCGGTGCATAGTTGTACTAACACATCTTCCTTGTATGGACTTGCCCCCATTATCTAATCTTACGGGTGTGTGGGTGCGTGGGGGGGAACAGAATAGCCGCCTTGCGCTTTGTCAAGCAGCGCCTTTGCCAGCGTTAAGCGCGAGCCGAGCCGGGGAGGGTGGGACCCCCTCCCCATCTCGGCGAGGCCGAAGCGGTGTGCCGCGGCGTCGCATGCGGAGGCGAGTCCGTAACATGACTTGCCGCCATTATCTATCTTAGGGGTGTGTGGGTGCGTGTGGGTGCGTGTGGGGGGGAACAGAATAACCGCACGGCCCCTCGGTGCATAGTTGTACTGACACATCTTCCTTGTATGGACTTGCCCCCATTATCCATCTTTTAGGGGTGTGTGGAGTGCGTGTGAGTGGGGGGAACAGGATAACCGCCTTGCGCTTGATCAAGCAGCGCCTTTGCTTTGCGTTAAGCGAGGCGAGCCGGGGAGGGGAAGGGGGTGACACCCCTCCCCATCCGGCGAGGCCGAGCAGAACGAAACAGAAGCTTGACGACGGCAGCGGCATGTCAGCGGCGTCGCATCTTGGCAATCCGACTATATGACTTGCCCCATTATCGATCTTAGGGATGTGTAGGTGCGTGTGTGTGTGGGGGGGGGGAACAGAATAACCGCACTGCCCCTCGGTGCATAGTTGTACTGACACATCTTCCTTGTGTGGACTTGCCCCCATTATCTAATCTTAGGGGTGTGTGGGTGCGTGTGGGGGCGAAACAGGATAACCGTCTTGCACACATCAAGCGCGCCTTGCCGCGTTAAGCGCGAGGCGGGGAGGGACCCCTCCCCATCCGGTGAGGCCGAGCCAGAGGAGCAGGCTAGAGGCAGGAGGCGGCCGCCATGCGTGTCGCGTCGTCGCATCTTGAGGCGAGTCCATAACATGACTTGCCCCATTATCTATCTTAGGGGTGTGTGGAGTGCGTGTGGGGGAAGCAGAATAACCGCACTACCCCTCGGTGCATAGTTGTCTTGACACATCTTCCTTGTATGGACTTGCCCCATTATCTATTTTAGGGGTGTGTGGGTGCGTGTGGAGTGCGTGTGGGGGGGGGACAGAATAACCCTTTCGCTTTGTCAAGCAGCGCCTTTGCAGCGTTAGCGCGAGGCAGGCAGCGGGGGAGAGGGTGGGACCCCTCTCCCCATCCCGTGAGGCCGAGCCAGAACGAAGCAGGCCGTGCTGACGACAGCGGCGTGTCTTCTGGCGTCGCATGCGGAGGCGAGTCTGTAACATGACTTGCCCCCATTATCTATCTTAGGGGTGTATGGGTGCGTGTGTGGGGGAGGGGGGGGGGGAACAGAATAACCGCACTGCCCCTCGGTGCATAGTTGTACGGACACATCTTCCTTGTATGGACTTGCCCCCATTATCTATCTTTTAGGGGTGTGTGTGGGGAAACAGAATAACCGCACTGCCCCTCGGTGCATAGTTGTACTGACACATCTTCCTTGTATATACTTGCCCCCATTATCTAATCTTAGGGGTCTGTGGGTGCGTGTGTGTGTGTGGGGGGGGGGGCAGAATGGCCTGCCTGCGCTGTCAAACAGCGCACTACAGCGTCGTGTGAGGCCGAGCCGGGGAGGGCCCCATCTGGCGAGGCCGAGCCAGAACAGCCGTGCAGCGAAGGCAGGCGTGCAGCATGGCGTCGCATGTGGAGGCGAGTCCATCTTATGACTTGCCCCATTATCTATCTTAGGGGTGTGTGGAGTGCGTGTGTGTGTGTGTGGGGGGGGACAGAATAACCGCCTGCCCCTCGGTGCATAGTTGTCTTGACACATCTTCCTTGTATGGACTTGCCCCATTATCTATCTTAGGGGTGTGTGGGTGTGTGTGGGGGAAGCAGAATGACCGCCTGCGCTGTCAAGCAGTGCACTTCAGCGTTAGCGAGAGGCGAGCAGGGGGGGGGTGGGACCCCGTCCCCATCTCGCGAGCGAGGCCGAGCCAGAACGAGCCGTAGCAGGCGGCGGCAGCGGCGTCTTTGCGGCGTCGCATCGCGAGGCAATCTACGTAACATGACTTGCCCCATTATCTATCTTAGGGGTGTGTGGGTGCGTGTGGAGTGCGTGTGGGGAAGCAGAATAACCGCTGCCCCTCGGTGCATAGTTGTCTTGACACATCTTCCTTGTATGGACTTGCCCCATTATCTATCTTTTAGGGGTGTGTGGGGGAAGCAGAATAACCATGCTGCCCCTCGGTGCATAGTTGTACTGACACATCTTCCTTGTATGGAGTTGCCCCCATTATCTATCTTTTAGGGGTGTGTGGGTGCGTGTGGGTGCGTGTGGGGGGGGGGACAGAATAACCGCTCTGTGTCATCAAGCAAGCGTCTTGCCTTGATGCGCGAGGCCAAGCCGGGGGGATGGGGTGGGACCCCCTCCCCATCTGGCGAGGCCGAGCCAGAACGAAACCCTAGCGAGGCGACGGCCGGCGTGCATGTGGCGTCGCATCTTGGATCTTGATCCGTAACATGACTTGCCCCCATTATCTATCTTAGGGGTGTGTGTGTGTGGGGGGGGGACAAAATAACCGCCTTGCCCTCGGTGCATAGTTGTCTTGACACATCTTCCTTGTATGGACTTGTCCCCATTATCTATCTTTTAGGGGGTGTGGTGCGTGCGGGTGCGTGTGGGCGGGGAGGAAGCAGAATAACCGCCTTGCGCTTTGTCAAGCAGCGCCTTTGCCAGCGTTAGCGAGGCCAAGCCGGGGAGGGGGTCCCCATCCGGCGAGGCCGAGGCGAGAATGAGCCGTGTGAGCGGCGACGCGCGTGCCGCGTCGTCCCATCTTGAGGCGAGTCCGAACATGACTTGCCCCATTATCTATCTTAGGGGTGTGTGGAGTGCGTGTGGGGGGGGAGGGCAGAATAACCACCGCCCCTCGTTGCATAGTTGTACTGACACATCTTCCTAGTATGGACTTGCCCCCATTATCTATCTTTTAGGGGTGTGTGGGGGGAAACAGAATAACCGCACTGCCCTCGGTGCATAGTTGTACTAACACATCTTCCTTGTATGGACTTGCCCCATTATCTAATCTTACGGGTGTGTGGAGTGCGTGGGGGGGACAGAATAGCCGCCTGCGCTTTGTCAAGCAGCGCCTTTGTCGCGTTAGCGCGAGGCCGGCCGGGGAGGGTGGGACCCCCTCCCCATCCAGCGAGGCGAGCGGTGTGCAGCGGCGTCGGATCTGGAGGCGAGTCCGTAACATGACTTGCCGCCATTATCTATCTTAGGGGTGTGTGGGTGTGTGTGGGGGGAAACAGAATAACCGCCTGCCCCTCGGTTCATAGTTGTCTTGACACATCTTCCTTGTATGGACTTGCCCCATTATCCATCATTTAGGGGTGTGTGGAGTGCGTGTGTGGGGGGGCAGAATAACCGCCTTCGCCCGGTCAAGCAGCGCCTTTGCCGCGTTAGCGCGAGCCGAGCCGGGGAGGGGGAAGGGGTCGAGACCGCCCTCCCCATCCGGCGATCCGAGCCGAGAACGAACCGTGCTGACGACGCCGGCATGGCATGCAAGGCGTCACATCTTGAGGCGATCCCGTAACATGACTTGCCCCATTATCGATCTTAGGGGTGTGTGGGTGCGTGTGGGGGGGACGGAATAACCTTGCCCCTCGGGGCATAGTTGTCTTGACACATCTTCCTTGTATGGACTTGCCCCATTATCAATATTTTAGGCGTGTGGGGGGATAGAATAACCGCCTTGCCCTCGGTGCATAGTTGTACTGACACATCTTCCTTGTGTGGACTTGCCCCATTATCTAATCTTAGGGGTGTGTGGAGTGCGTGTGGGGAAGCAGAATAACCGTCTTGCACTTTTCAAGCAGCACCTTTGCCAGCGTTAAGCCTTGAGGCGGGGGGAGGGGAGGACCCCCCTCCCCATCCCGTGAGGCCGAGCCAGAACGAGCAGTATGTGTGACGACGGCACGTGTCGCCCGCGTCGCATCTTGAGCGAGTCCATAACATGACTTGCCCCCATTATCTATCTTAGGGGTGTGTGGGTGAGTGTGGGTGCGTGTGGGGGGAAACAGAATAACCGCACTACCCCTCGGTGCATAGTTGTACTGACACATTTTCCTTGTATGGACTTGCCCCATTATCTATTTTTAGGGGTGTGTGGGTGCGTGTGGGTGCGTGTGGGGGGAACAAAATAACCGCTTTTCGCTTTGTCAAGCAGCGCCTTGCCGTGTTAGCGCGAGGCCGAGGCGGGGGGAGGGGGGTGGGACCCTCTCCCCCATCTGGCAGCAAGGCCGAGCCAGGCAGAGCCGTGCTTGGCGGCGGCGCCGTGTGTGCAGCGGTGTCGCATCTTGAGGCAGTGTCTAACATGACTTGCCCCATTATCTATCTTAGGGGTGTGTGGAGTGCGTGTGGGGGGGGGGCAGAATAACCGCCGCCACTCGGTGCATAGTTGTCTGGACACATCTTCCTTGTATGGACTTGCCCCATTATCTATCTTTTAGGGGTGTGTGGGGAAGCAGAATAAGCGCTTGCCCCTTGGTGCATAGTTGTCTTGACACATCTTCCTTGTATATACTTGCCCCATTATCTAATCTTAGGGGTGCAGTGGGTGCGTGTGTGTGTGTGTGGGGGGGGGGCAGAATGGCCGCCTGCGCCTATCAAGCAGCGCACTACCGCGTTAGCGCGAGGCCGAGCCGGGGAGGGCCCCATCTGGCGAGGCGAGCCAGAGCAGGCCGTGTGGCGGCGAGCCAGCGGCGTGCATGGCGTCACATGTGGAGGCGAGTCCGTCCTATGACTTGCCCCATTATCTATCTTAGGGGTGTGTGGGTGCGTGTGTGTGTGTGGGGGGGGGCAGAATAACCGCCTGCCCCTCGGTGCATAGTTGTCTTGACACATCTTCCTTATATGGACTTGCCCCATTATCTATCTTAGGGGTGTGTGGGTGCGTGTGTGGGGGGGGGGGCAGAATAACCATGCCGCCCTCGGTGCATAGTTGTCTTGACACATCTTCCTTGTATGGACTTGCCCCATTATCTATCTTAGGGGTGTGTGGGTGTGTGTGGGGGGAAGCAGAATGACCGCCTTGCCCTCGGTGCATAGTTGTCTTGACACATCTTCCTTGAATGGACTTGCCCCATTATCTATCTAAGGGGTGTGTGGAGTGCGTGTGGGGGAAGCAGAATAACCGCCTGCGCGCTTTGTCAAGCAAGCGCCTTTGCCACGTTAAGCGCAAGGCCGAGCAGGGGAGGGTGGGGTGGGACCCCTCTCTCCCATCCCGTGAGGCCGAGCCAGAACGAGCCGTGTGACGATGGCCAGTGGCGTGCTTGCGGCGTCGCATCTTGGCAATCCATCTTTATGACTTGCCCCATTATCTATTTTAGGGGTGTGTGGAGTGCGTGTGGGGAAGCAGAATAACCGCTTGCCCCTCGGTGCATAGTTGTCTTGACAAATCTTCCTTGTATGGACTTGCCCCATTATCTATATTAGAGGTGTGTGGGTGCGTGTTGGGGGGGAGGGGGGAACAGAATAACCGCACTGCCCCTCGGTGCATAGTTGTACTGACAGATCTTCCTTGTATGGACTTGCCCCCATTATCTATCTTAGGGTGTGTGGGTGGGTGTGGTGGGGAAACAGAATAACCTCAATGCCCTTCGGTGCATAGTTGTACTGACACATCTTCCTTGTATGGACTTGCCCCCATTATCTATCTTAGGGGTGTGTGGGTGCTGTGTGTGTGTGGGGGGGGGGGGACAGAATCATCGCTTGCCCCTCGGTGCATAGTTGTCTTGACACATCTTTCTTGTATGGACTTGCCCCATTATCTATCTTAGGGGTGTGTGGGCGCGTGTGGAGTGCGTGTGTGGGGGGGAACAGAATAACCGCCTATGCGCTTTGTCAAGCAGCGCCTTTGCCAGCGTTAAGCGAGGCCGAGCCGGGGAGGACCCCCTCCCCATCCGGCGAGCCGAGCCGAAACGAGCCGTGTGACGACGGCCAGCGGCGTCGCGGCATCGCATCGCGAGGCGAAATCCATAACATGACTTGCCCCCGCACCGTATCGCACCGAGGGGCATAGTTGTACTGAAACATCGTCCTTGTATGGACTTGCTCCCGCATCGCAGTGAACCGAGGGGCATAGTATTTGCCTCCGTTATCTTATCTATATTTTTTTGGTGAAAAACCAGCACCGTTATGAATTATTATTTCATTTGTACTTTTTGATAATTTTTATTGTACTGTTGTAAGTTATTATTTGTATTTTAGCTGTTTGTTTTCTCCGTCTATATTAATTTTTTATTGTATTTTTTTATTGTATTTAGTTTTTTCTATTATCTTTGGTAACTGCTCAGAGATAGTGGGCTTCGCCACGGTTCTGGGCTTTAGCCATCGGTTTTCTCCCACTCACCTTTTAACCTCCGCTCTCCCCCATGGCGCTCCGCTCTCCCCTCCAAATCGATTCCTTCTTCGTTCCCCTCTTCTTGCAGAGAAGTTGCTTCTCCTGTTTCGCCGCGGGAGTGTTGGCCGGTGGGTTGAACCCCAGGGGTGGAGATCTGGGTGCTCTGTTTGCTTCTTTGGGTGTGAGATTGACTTCCCTTGCATCCTCTTATGTACATATTCTCCCTCTATTTCTTAGCTCTTGCTCTCTTGCTGTTTCAGGCTTGATTCGCTAGGGTTCCTTTGCTCTTGAACGAGTGATTAGCGACAGTGATACTTGATTCCCTAGCGGATTTTGTGTTTGCTTGTAAGAGTTTTGCTTTGTATGGCGTGCTTCGTTTCTGAAATAGGCCAGATCCCTAATTTTTGTTCATGTGTTTTGCAGATCTGATTCGGCCGATTTTAGGTATGTAGATCTCAATGGGTACATCATCCAGTCCGGACAAGTTGAATGCAGGTGATTTTTCCCTGTAATTTGGATGATGTTTTAACAGATCTGGTTTTTAGGCTGTATAGGTGTGGTCGTATCGACTTTATAAGTTGTATGTTTTTTGATAGCTGTTAAATTTGCCCTGGATTGTGTGGTGTGTATAGTTTTGGCGGTTGATGTGAGGTGCAGACATGTTGTAGTACTGATCACCATCTGTAGTTTGAACTATTGTCCTGGCATTTGAATAGGTTGTAGTCGTCAGTGAAGAACTGGTATGATGTTGAAAGAGTTTTCATTCTTAAGTTAGTTGCGACAGTGGTGGGTTCATATTGTTTTATTGGGTGGACTTGTAGTGTTCATATAGTTGAACTGAATGCTTGTTTATGTACTTTTTTGCTAATTATGATGTTGTTGCGGATGTTGGAGTGCGGTGCCTCCGATTACGAAAAATCGAGCGCTTTCAAGATCTTGTGAATGTTATTTTTGAGACACCAAATCCGCTAGAAGAACTTGCGGATGTTGCTGGTGTTTCCCTTATATTTGTTCTTTTTTTATCAGCCTTGAATACATTAATATGCTTAGCTACACCAGCTGTTCGTTTTGTTTGTGTCTGATGCTATGCGCTTTATTTATCTTGTTTCTGCAATGTTAATTTTGTTTTGATTTTATACGTGCATGCTTATGTTTGTTGCTTTATGCAGTTAATGACAGCCATGGTGCTGCTGAGGACATTGCTGATATTGTCAAAGATATAAATGATGGAATGTATTCTCTTAACATTGATGATGTTGATGGCAGCTTGCGGTTATGCATTACTCGATCCGCAGTGTTGATGGCATTGAGCACATTACTTAGGTGAGGATGTTCCTATCGATTCTGCTCGAGGATGAAAGGATAAGAAAGAAGAAGTGTAATTTTCAGAGGAGAAAGGATTTGGAACGGCGTCAAAAGGCTGCCTATGTTCAACGAAGTGATCGAGATGTTGCTCAAGCTCCTGAAGGCGTAGGTGATGAAGGTGGTGACGCGGCCTTTTCAACTGTTGGTGCTGGATCTTATGGAAGTGACATGCCTGTGAAGACAAACCTGATGCAAACTCGTTTGACGCAAGTGTTTACTCGTGATGCAGTTAAGGAGAAGAAGCTGTTTTGAAGAGGAAGATGTCAGATCGAAATCTTGATGGCACAGGCGTAGCCCACGTGTAAGCTGGTTCCCAACTTGGTAATAGCAAAGCTGATGGGGATAGTGTCATTTGTGAAGATTGGTCCAAGCAAACTTGGTGGCTCCCACATTCATCGTAGTCCACGGGTTTTGACAAATAAAAGCCTTCTTCTCCTCCTCTTGAGAGCGCTCTTTGTTGAAAGAAAATAATAAGCGTAAAATTCATCCTGCGAAGGTGAACAAAGGTGTGAAGAAGCGTGCTCGTGTAGAAGCTGAAGATGTTGTATCTGAAGAAGATGATATCGAAGTTGATTCTGAAGATGAATTTGCAGTGGTACGTCTTTTGTCTTGTATGTGGTGAGTAGTTGTACTTGCAATGATTTAATTGTGTGCAGGCTTTTATCTTGGCGAGCAAGGCTGGTCATTGTTTGCATCAATCGAGGTGGTCTTGATGTTGTTTCAATATTTGAACTTGTGCAATCTTTTCTTTTTCTACTTGCCTTCATATGCTTGTTTTGTTTTCTATATTCATTTATTTAAGGTGTGGCTTCTTTATTTTCATTTACTGACTGTTAGCGTTATGAGTCCGGTCAAGCGGTGGGGCCTTAATCTTGGAAAATTTGCCTTGGATGAAGGTGACAAGCGGAAATTGAACTTGACTATCGATGTTAGTTGGGAGAGGTTGAAGCTTGTGCTAAATTGCTTGAGAGTCGGCATGTGGCTAGGGTTAGTGCAGCTGGTTTTGGTTCTATCTTCAATTGGAGGTGAAGTCTAACATTTCCGCCCTCGATGGGAGTTTTGTACCGAGGATAGATCGTCGATGACTCTTGACATGGGTGAGGCTAATAAAAGCTTAGCATCACTAGTGATGGTATACATCAATTATTTGGGTTCCCTCGTGGTGGTGGTTCTCCGCCAAGGCCGTCGGAGGATGGATATGACGACGCTACGATGAAGTTAAGATCGGAGCTTGACATTAGCGAACATAGATATCAAGACAAAGAGTTTGAGGAATAAGCTCAAGGTGCTCGTCAAGGATCCTAGCAAAGATGACCTTGCTCTGAAAGTGTTCTTCATTATTGTGTTTATGAAGGTTGTGTTGCACAGTGCCGCCCGCGTGTTTCGGAGAGGCAGCAATGTTTGAGGTCTCATCTTTGAGGACATGGCTAATATGGATTATTGTCAGCTGATGGTTGATGAGCTTAGAAGGGCTGTTGTCAAGTACCAAGATGGTGTTACGATGGGGAAGGCAATCACATGATGTGCTATAGGGCCTGTACTAATGTACCTTGATTGCCTTATCCGTGGCAAGACTACGGAGCCTGACATGCGAGTCCCCCGCATATGTTTCATGGATCCTGTCAAGCTTTCTGATCTGGTTGATGCAGATTTGATAAAAAAAAGGCAATGCAGATCCAAAGACTTGGGTGTTTGGGAAGCTTCCGGTGAGTTTTATTTCTTTCGTGTCTTGCAGACCTTTTTTTATTTAGGTATATCTATTTCTGCTGGAGTGAACATGTGTCCCGCAGAGTTACCTGTTTAGATTTTGTCATTTCTTAAGCTTTGTGAGGTTTAGGCACGATTTTTAGTACTGTTGTTTCATTTGTGGTTGAACTGAATATCTTTGCTAAACTGTCCTGTCGGTAAATACTAATAAATTGGCACTGACAGTTAAAGATTGATAGTGTTGTTGATTTAAATATGTTAATATCATGTTTTATTTTTCTCTGTGTGTTGCATTGATTAATTAACTTTTTCCCCCTTGTTTGTAGTGGAAAACTCAAGAGGAGGTTGTTTTTTTCCGACAGTATAAACGGCCAGTCCTGGAGATGCCGTCGTCTTAGGTTCCCAAGTCTTCATCTCTGCACGATGAGTTGAGAGGTGGTCATGGTGTTGAGGGTGCTGGTTATGTTCCCCCTGGCCCTAGTAATGCTAGTACTTCACAGAGGCAGGGTTTTGGTATTGATGTTGCTGTTTCTGCGTTGGAGCGCGCTGAGTATATTTTTAGAAATGTGTGTTCTGAGCTGCAAAAGGTCCCAACGACAGTTGAGCGTCTGAGTTGTATCAATTTAACGCTGAGGAAGCAGTGGACTATATTGAGATGGAGAGAATTTTAATTGGTGATATGCGTGACGGTGCTGCTGATCTAGTTCAGAGCTCGGTTCGTCTGTTGAACAACATGAAGCGTTTCAAAACTATGCAAGACTCTCGCTGCAAGCCATATGAAGAAAGTGCAAAAGTTGTTATCAGGCAGATTGAGCAGGATGAGGCTGCTGCCACCGACAGCAGGGCTGGTGATGGTACTGAGGCTAATGCTCCTGATCATGAAAGGAATGATGTTGGCTTGGAGCGCACTGTTGATGATGTGAGTGAGTCCACGGTGTTTGCAGTTTTTACTATGTTGTTCTGCTGTCAGTATTTTAGTTGAACTTTCTCATCTTCATCTGTTTATTAATTTTTCTTCCATGCAGATTGAGTAGGATGAGGCTGCTGCCACAGACAGTAGGGCTGATGATGGTACTCAGGTTAATGTTTCTTATCACCATACGAACGATGTTGGCTTGGAGCAGCCTGTTGTTGATGTGAGTCAGTCATCGGTGTTTGTATGTTTTTACTATGTTGTTCTGCTGTCAGTATTGTAGTTGAACTTTCTGATCTTCATTTGTTTATTATTTTTTTGTTTTGATGCAGGAGACCAGTCATAATGTTGACGCTGCTATTGACCGTGGAGTTAATGATCCATCTACTGATAAGTGCAAGGTTATTTTTTGTTTTTAATGTGTTTATTCATATTTCTTGAATTTTCATGCGCACCAATGTGGTTTAATTCCTTGTGTTTATTGTTGCTAATAATAGCATTGTTTTTTTTGTTTCTTTACATATGAAATCAGGGTCCTGTTGTTGGCGACGAGCCTTGTTTGCCTGTTGGTGATGTTGCTTTTAATGTTAGCAACAACAAGATCGATGATGTTTCTGTGAATGCTTCTAAGGTTTTGTTTTTCTATGCACCTCTCGCTAGCTTATTTTTTATTGTTAGTTTTGCTCATATTATTCACTTTTTCTGAATTTTATTTCTTGGATGGTGATGTTGAGCGTGAGGCTGTCGTTAGTGGTGGAGATGATGCTCATGGTGTTCCATTGAGTAGTGGGTGCGATGTTGGTGCCAAAGTTGCTGATGAGGATGTTGGTGCTGCTAGCATACTTGATGGCAAACCGTCTGGTGTTGGTATTGCTGGGAATGAAAATCTTTCTAATTTTGAAGATTTGCCGCCGGAAAATTTCCCGCCTGGAGGGCTTGATTATGGTGATGCATTGCAAGATGCTTCTAGCGTGGAGGAGGTGCCATCCGAGGATGACGATTTACTTCTGTCGATTTCTTCTGGCCCCTTGACGCAGGAGGTGCTCGTGTCGTCCCAGGATTTTCTTTCCACAGACCCTGAAAGCGCACCGATATTGGTGTCCTCACAAGATGTGCCTGTGCCATCATCAAACCCTGAAACTGGAGGCATATTGGTCTCATCGCAGGAACTACCGTCGTCGTCAAACATTGATAGTGCAGGTAAGGACTTGTAAATGAGGCGTACTTCTCAATTTTTTCATTTTGGACATGTTCACTTGTAGTGCTTGAACTTATTATTTTTCTTCTTTTTCTGCAAGTAGAAAGTGAAAATGTTGTTAAAGTTGATATGTTTTTCTTCGCTGTTACGAGGTAGCGCACCAACCATGCAAAATGGTTAGTTTGGGATTTTGCCCGTATCATTTTCGTATGCTTTTCTTTCTCTCATATGACTATTGTTGTTATTGCAGTAGTTTTAATTCATGTAATCTTTTGTGTTTTCTTAGTGACAAGCCGATGTTTCAAAATAAAGAGTGTGATGCCAGTGTTGGTTCTATTGCTAAAGCGTTTGTCCCCAGCGGCATGCTAAACTCGAGACGATCTTGACGTTGTTTTATATTCTCTCGTCGAAATGCGAGACAACGACAAGTTGATAGTTCCCAGATGGGTGACGGTGATTATTTTGCTTTTGTAGATAGGATGATAACTTGTTTTGCCAATTTTCTAACTGTTGTTGTTCTTTTTGTACAACAGACCAAGTGTTGGAAATATGCCCTAGAGGCAATAATAAAAGCATTATTATTATATTTCCTTGTTCATGATAATTGTCTTTTATTCATGCTATAATTGTATTATCCGGAAATCATAATACATGTGTGAATACATAGACCTGTCGTCCTAGTGAGCCTCTAGTTGACTAGCTCGTTGGTCAACGAGATAGTCATGGTTTCGACTATGGACATCGGATGTCATTGACAAGCGGGATCACGTCATTAGGAGAATGGCGTGATGGACAAGACAATCTAAGCATAGCACAAGATCGTGTAGTTCGTTTTGCTAGAGCTTTTCAATGTCAAGTATCTCTTCCTTAGACCATGAGATCGTGTAACTTCCGGATACCGTAGGAGTGCTTTGGGTGTACCAAGCGTCACAACATAAGCGGGTGACTATAAAGGTGCACTACTGGTATCTCGAAAGTGTCTGTTGGGTTGACACGAATCGAGGCGGGATTTGTCACTCCGTGTGACGGAGAGGTATCTCTGGCCCCTTTCGGTAATGCATCATCATAATGAGCTCAAAGTGACCAAGTGTTTGGTCACGGGATCATCATTCTGATGCGAGTAAAGTGACTTGCCGATACTTGAGATTGAGCGAGGTATTGGGATACCGACGATCGAGTCTCGGGCTTATAACGTACCGATTGACAAAGGAATAGTATCTGAGGTTACTTGAATCCTCGACATCGTGGTTCATCCGATGACATCATCGAGGAGCATGTAGGAGCCAACATGGGTATCCAGATCCGCTGTTGGTTATTGACTGAGCCGTCTCGGTCATATACGCATGTCTCCCGAACCGTAGAGTCTACACATAAGGTTCGGTGGCGCTAGGGTTATTAGGAAGACTTGTATGTGATTACGAATGTTGTTGGAGTCCTGATGAGATCCGGACGTCACGAGGAGTTCCGTAATAGTCCGGAGGTAAAGATTTATATATGGGAAGTTGTCATACGGACACGGAAGGTTTGAGGGCTTATCGGTATTGTCTGGGGCCACGGAAGGGTTCGAGGTCCACGGGAGGCCACCTCCCGGGGGCCATGGGCTGCGTGGGGCAGGAGCCAGCCCCTGGAGGCTGGGCTCGCCCCCCATGGGCCCATGCGCCTAGGGTTGGGGGGACCCTAGGCGCCCCTTGCTTGAGGGCAAGTCCCCCTCCAGCCGCCGCCCCCTCTAGATCCCATCTAGAGGGGCCGCCCCTGCCCCTTCCCTATAAATAGAGGGGTGAGGGAGGCTGAACACCTAAGCCAAGGCGCAGCCCTCCCTCCCAACACCTCTCCTCCTCCGCGTGTGCTTGGCGAAGCCTGCCGGGGCTGTCACTCCATCACCACCACGCCGTCGTCTGCTGCTGGAGCCATCTTCCTCAACCTCTCCTTCCCCTTGCTGGATCAAGAAGGAGGAGACGTCTCCGTCCGTCGTGTGTTGAGCAGGAGGTGCTGTCCGTTCAGCACTTGGTTATCGGTGATCTGAATCACGGCGATGCGACTCCATCATCACCATCCCTTGAGCAACTTCCTTTTCGATCTACAAGTGGTATGTAGAAGCAAACTTACTCCCGACTCGTTGCTTAGATGAACTCATAGATGGATCTTGGTGAAACCGTAGGAAAATTTTAATTTTACGCAGCGTTACTAACAGTGGCATCATGAGCTAGGTCTATCGTAGTTCTCTATTGCAGAGTAGAACACAATTTGGTTGTGGGTGTAGATCTTGTCAACTTGCTTGCCGCTACTAGTCTTATCTTGCTTCCAGCGGTATTGTGGGATGAAGCGGCCGGACCAACCTTACGTGCGCTTCGTGAGACCGGTTCCACCGGTGACATGCACTAGTTGCATAAGGTGGCTGGCGGAGTCTGTCTCTCCACTTTAGTTGGAGCGGATTCGATGAAAAGGGTCCTTATGAAGGGTAAATAGAAGTTGACAAAATCACGTTGTGGTTATTAAGTAGGTAAGAAAACATTCTTGCTAGAACCCAATTGCAGCCACGTAAAAGATGCAACAACAATTAGAGGGCGTCTAACTTGTTTTTGCAGCAATTGTCATGTGATGTGATATGGCCAAGTTGTGATGAATGATGAATGACATATTGTGATGTATGAGATCATGTTCTTGTAATAGGGATCATGACTTGCATGTCGATGAGTATGACAACGGCGAGAACCATAGGAGTTGTCTTTATTTTTTGTATGACCTGCGTGTCATTGAAGAGCGCCATGTAAATTACTTTACTTTATTGCTAAACCGTTAGCCATAGAAGTATAAGTAGTCGTTAGGCGTGACAACTTCATGAAGACACGATGATGAAGATCATGATGATGGAGATCATGGTGTCATGCGGTGACAAGATGATCATGGAGCCCGAAGATGGAGATCAATGGAGTTTTATGATATTGGCCATATCATGTCACTACTATATAATTGCATGTGATGTTTATTATGTTTATGCATCTTGTTTACTTAGAATGGCGGTAGTAAATAAGATGATCCTTACAACAATTTCAAGAAGTGTTCTCCCTAAGCGTGCACCGTTGCTAAAGTTCATCGTTTGAAGCACCACATGATGATCGGTGTGATAGATCCTTACGTTCACATACAGCGGGTGTAAGACAGTTTTACACATGCAAAACACTTAGGGTTAACATGGCGAGCCTAGCATGTACAGACATGGCCTCGGAACACGGAGACGAAAGGTCGAACACGAGTCATATGGAAGATCGATCAACATGAGAATGCTCACCGGCGATGACTAGTCCGTCTCACGTGATGATCGGACCACGGCCTAGTCGACTCGGATCGTGTAACACTTAGATGACTAGAGGGATGTCTAATCTGAGTGGGAGTTCATTAAAATAATTTGATTAAATGAACTTAATTATCATGAACTTAGTCTAAAACTTTTGCATAATATGTCTTGTAGATCAAATGGCCAGCGCTCATGTCAACTTGAACTTCAACGCGTTCCTAGAAAACCAAGCTGAAAGATGGCGGCAGCAACTATCTGGACTGGGTCGGAACACGAGATCATCCTCATAGCTGCCGGAAACAATATGTCCTAGAAGGACCGCTAGGTGGCGCTCCGTCCTAGAGAACCAAGACATTATGAATGCTTGGCAGTCTCGTCTTGATGATTACTCCCTCGTTCGGTGCGGCATGCTTTACACTTAGAACCGGGGCTCCAAAAGCATTTTGAGCAACACGGAGCATATGAGATGTTAGAGGAGCTGAAACTAGTTTTCCAAGCTCATGCCGGGTCGAGAGATATGAAGTCTCCGACAAGTTCTATAGTTGTAAGATGGAGGAAAACAGTTACATCGGTGAGCACATACTCAAAATGTCAGGTTGCACAACCGCTTTCCCAGTGGACATAAACCTCCGGACGAGGCGGTCATTGTGAGAATCCTTGATCGCTCCCACCAAGCTACAAGAGCTTTGTGATGAACTACAATATGCAGGGGATGGTGAAGACCATTCCGAAGTATTCTCAATCTTTGAAGTCGTGAGAGGTTGAAATCAAGAAAGAACATCAAGTGTTGATGGTCAATAAGACCACTAAGTTCAAGAAGGGCAAGGGTAAGAAGAAATTCAAGAAATGCGGCAAAGATGTTGCGCGCCGATAAGCAGGTTGCGGGAAGAAGTCAAAGAATGGACCCAAGCACGAGGTGAGTGCTTTTATTGCAAGGGAAAGGTCCTTTGAAGCGGAACTGCCCCAAATACTTAGCGGATAAGAAGGCCGGCAACACCAAAGGTATATTTGATATACATGTAATTGATGTGTACCTTACCGATTACTCGTAGTAACTCACAGGTATTTGATACGGTGCCGTTGCTCATATTTGTAACTCACAGCAGGAGCTGCGGAATAAGCGGAGGCTGGTGAAGGGCGAGGTGACGATCTTGCGTCGGGAATGGTTCGAGGCGATGTGATCGCCGTCGGCACGCTACCTCTACATTTACCTCGGGATTAGTTTTGAACCTTAATAATTGTTATTTGGTGCCAAGTTTGAGCATGAACATTGTATCTGGATCTCGTTTAATGCGAGATGGCTACTCATTTAAATCCGAGAATAATGGTTGTTCCATTTATATGAGAGATATGTTTTATGGTCATGTTCCGATGGTCGATGGTTTATTCTTAATGAATCTCGGCGTAATGTTACACATATTCATAGCGTGAATACCAAAAGATGTAAAGTTGATAACGATAGTCCCACATACTTGTGGCACTGCCGCCTTGGTCACATTGGTGTCAAGCGCATGAAGAAGCTCCATCTTGATGGACTTTTAGAGTCTCTAGATTATGAATCATTTGACACATGCGAACCATGCCTCATGGGCAAAATGACCAAGACTCCGTTCTCGGAACAATGGGCGAGCAACCAACTTGTTGGAAATCATACATACCGATGTATGCGGTCCAATGAGTGTTGAGGCTCGCGAGAGGATATCGTTATGTTCTCACTCTCACGGATGACTTGAGTAGATATGGGTATGTCTACTTGATGAAACACAAGTCGAGACCTTTGAAAAGTTCAAGGAATTTCAGAATGAAGTATAGAATCAACGTGACGAAAGATAAAATTCTTCGATCGGATCGTGGAGGAGAATATTTAAGTCACGAATTTGGTACACACTTAAGAAAATGTGGAATCGTTTCACAACTCACGCCGCCAGAACACCTCGGTAGTAACGGTGTGTCCGAGCGTCGTGTCGCACTCTATTGGATATGGTGCGATCCATGATGTCTCTTACCGATTTACGCTATCATTTTGGGATCGCTCTAGAGACAGCTACATTCACTTTAAATAGGGCACCGTCTAAATCCGTTGAGGCGACACCGTATGAATTATGGTTTGGGAAGAAACCTAAGTATCGTTTCTAAAAGTTTGGGGATGCGATGCTTATGTCAAGAAACTTCAACTGAAAAGCTCGAACCCAAGTCGGAAAAATGCGTCTTCATAGGATACCCTAAAGAAACCATTGGGTATACCTTCTACTTAAGATCCGAGGGCAAGATCTTTGTTGCCAAACGGATCCTTTACGGAAAAAGAGTTTCTCTCGAAAGAAGTAAGTGGGAGGAAAGTAGAACTTCGATGAAGTACTACCTCTTGAGCGGGATAGTAGTGCAGATCGGAAAATGTTCTGTGATGCCTACACCAACGAAGAGGAAAATAATGATGATGATCAAGGTACTTGGATCAAGTTGCTCTTGAACTTCGTGGTCCACAAGGACACGTTCCGCACTGAGTGGTGCGGCAACCCTGTCTGGAAATCTTGTTGTTGAACAACGGTGAACCTTGAACTATGAAGAAGCGATGGCGGGCCCAGATTCCAACAAATGGCTTGAAGCCATGCAATCCGAGATAGGATCCATGTATGAAAACAAAGTATGGACTTTGTGAGACTTGCCGATGATCGGCAGCGATAGAAAATAAATGGATCTTTAAGAAGAAGGCGGACGCGGATGGTAATGTCACCATCTATAAAGCTCGACTTGTCGCTAAGGGTTATCGGCAAGTTCAAGGGATTGACTACGATGAGACTTTCTCTCCGTGGCGAAGCTTAAGTCCGTTCGAATCATGTTAGCAATTGCCGCATACTATGATTATGAGATATGGCGGATGGACGTCAAAACAGCGTTCCTTAATGGTTATCTTAAGGAAGAGCTGTATATGATGCAACCGGAAGGTTTTGTCGATCCTAAGAATGCTAATAAAGTATGCAAGCTCCAGCGATCCATTTATGGGCTGGTGCAAGCATCTCGGAGTTGGAACATTACGCTTTGATGAGATGATCAAAGCGTTTGGGTTATCTTGAGACTTATGGAGAAGCCTGCGTTTACAAGAAAGTGAGTGGGAGCTCTGTAGCATTTCTCATATTATATGTAGATGACATACTTTTGATGGGAAATGATATAGAACTCTTGGACAACATTAAGGCCTACTTGAATAAAAGTTTTTCAATGAAGGACCTTGGAGAAGCTGCTTATATATTAGGCATCAAGATCTATAGAGATAGATCGAGGCGCCTCATAGGTCTTCACAAAGCACATACCTTGATAAGATTTTGAAGAAGTTCAAAATGGATCAGTCCAAGAAAGGGTTCTTGCCTATCTTGCAAGGTGTGAGATTGAGCTCAGCTCAATGCCCGACCACGACAAAAGATAAAGAAGAGATGAGTGTCATCCCTATGCCTCAGCCATAGGATCTATTATGTATGCCATGCTGTGTACGGACCTGATGTAAACCTTGCCGTAAGTTTGGTAGGAAGGTACAAAAGTAATCCCGGCAAGGAACACTGGACAGCGGTCAAGAATATCCTAAAGTACACGAAAGGATGAAGGACATGTTTCTCGTTTATGGAGGTGACGAAGAGCTCGTCGTAAAGGGTTACGTGGGCGCTAGCTTCGACACGATCTGGATGACTCTAAGTCACAAACCGGATACGTGTATATGTTGAATGGTGGAAGCGATGGCTGGTGCAGCTGCAAGCGAGAGCATCGTGGCGGGATCTACATGTGAAGCGGAGTACATGGCAGCCTCGGAGGCAGCGCATGAAGCAATTTGGGTGAAGGAGTTCATCACCGACCTAGAGTCATACCCAATGCGTCGGGGCCGATCAAACTCTTCTGTGACAACACCGGAGCTATTGCACTTGCCAAGGAGCCCAGGTTTCACAAGAAGACCAGCACATCAGCGTCGCTTCAACTCCATCCGTGAAAATGTTCAAGATGGAGACATAGAAATTTGTAAAGTGCATACGGATCTGAATATCACAGATCCGTTGACTAAACCTCTTCATGGGCAAAACATGATCAAAACCAGAACTCTATGGGTGTTCGATTCATCACAATGTAACTAGATTATTGACTCTAGTGCAAGTGGGAGACTGTTGGAAATATGCCCTAGAGGCAATAATAAAAGCATTATTATTATATTTCCTTGTTCATGATAATTGTCTTTTATTCATGCTATAATTGTATTATCCGGAAATCTTAATACATGTGTGAATACATAGACCTGTCGTCCCTAGTGAGCCTCTAGTTGACTAGCTCGTTGGTCAACAGATAGTCATGGTTTCGACTATGGACATCGAGATGTCATTGACAACGGGATCACGTCATTAGGAGAATGGCGTGATGGACAAGACAATCCTAAGCATAGCACAAGATCGTGTAGTTCGTTTTGCTAGAGCTTTTTCAATGTCAAGTATCTCTTCCTTAGACCATGAGATCGTGTAACTTCCGGATACCGTAGGAGTGCTTTGGGTGTACCAAGCGTCACAACGTGGCGGGTGACTATAAAGGTGCACTACGGTATCTCCGAAAGTGTCTGTTGGGTTGACACGGATCGAGGCGGGATTTGTCACTCCGTGTGACGGAGAGGTATCTCTGGGCCCACTCGGTAATGCATCATCATAATGAGCTCAAAGTGACCAAGTGTTTGGTCACGGGATCATGCATTCTGATGCGAGTAAAGTGACTTGCGATAGCGAGATTGAGCGAAGTATTGGGATACCGACGATCGAGTCTCGGGCTTATAACGTACCGATTGCCAAAGGGAATAGTATCTGGGTTGCTTGAATCCTCGACATCGTGGTTCATCCGATGACATCATCGAGGAGCATGTAGGAGCCAACATGGGTATCCAGATCCGCTGTTGGTTATTGACACGAGAGCCGTCTCGGTCATATCGCATGTCTCCGAACCCGTAGGGTCTACACACTAAGGTTCGGTGGCCTAGGGTTATTAGGAAGACTTGTATGTGATTACGAATGTTCTTGAGTCCGGATGAGATCTCGGACGTCACGAGGAGTTCCGGATAGTCGAGAGGTAAAGATTTATATATGGGAAGTTGTCATACGGACACCGGAAGGTTTCGGGGGCTTATCGGTATTGTACCGGGGCCACCGGAAGGGTTCCGGGGGTCCACCGGGAGGGGCCACCCCTCCCGGGGGGCCACATGGGCTGCGTGGGGCAGGAGCCAGCCCTGAGGCTGGGCTCGCCCCTTGGGCCCATGTGCCTAGGGTTGGGGGAGGAACCCTAGAGGCGCCCCCTTGCTTGGGGGGCAAGTCCCCCCTCCCTGGCCGCCGCCCCCCCTCTAGATCCCATCTAGAGGGCCGCCCCTGCCCCTTCCACTATAAATAGAGGGGTGAGGGAGGCTGAACACCTAAGCCAAGGCGCAGCCCTCCCTCCCAACACCTCTCCTCCTCCGCGTGTGCTTGGCGAAGCCTGCTTGGGAATGTCACTCCATCACCACCACGCCGTCGTGCTGCTGCTGGAGCCATCTTGCTCAACCTCTCCTTCCCCCTTGCTGGATCAAGAAGGAGGAGACGTCTCCCGTCCCGTACGTGTGTTGAACGCGGAGGTGCTGTCCGTTCAGCACTTGGTCATCGGTGATCTGAATCACGGCGATGCGACTCCATCATCACCATCCTTGAGCGCTTCCTTTTCGATCTACAAGTGGTATGTAGATGCAAACTTACTCCCTGACTCGTTTCTTAGATGAACTCATAGATGGATCTTGGTGAAACCGTAGGAAAATTTTAATTTTCTGCAACGTTACCCAACACCAAGATCCGTGATGGAAATGTTAATTCCAATGTGCTAAATTGGTTTACTGAGATCGTGCGCTGATGGTTTTGACCAAGTAGGTGAACTTGTACTTTTTGTACTCATGAACTAGAACTGTCATGTTTTCTTGCAAGTTTGGGAGGTGGTGGAATGAACTTGAGCAGCCTGCTTTTAGCCCTGCACTTATGAATAATGTGTGCTTCTTTTTTTGAAGCTGAACTTATTGTCGCAAGTAAATTGAACTAATATGTTTGTTGCAATTTTAACTAGAGTAGCATATATTATTTGTAGTGTTTTGCTTACTCAATTAGAACTTTTGATTATCTTATTTTTTGTTTGTACTTATGAATTTCAATTTTCTTCTTTATTTTATTGTTTGGAGGCTGAATTTTTTGTTTGATTATGATTTGTTAAATTCATTTTTCCTCTGCGATTTTTTTGTCAGCTTCTCTTCCCTACTTTTGATCGCCGTCCATTGTGGCTACCATGAAGCCTAGTGAAGTATCTGGGCATTGGTGCTTGATTGTTCTGAATTTGAGGTTAAAATCGTTTTAGTGTCTTGATTCATCTGCGATGAAACACAGGTGATCTGATTAGATTCTTAAGGAATATGACAGATAACATAAAGAAGCTTCGGAGGGAGTCTAGTGTAGACAGGGCGAAACCGTTCTCGCCGCCGCATATTGATGGTTTCTCTTGTGAGTTTGTGCGGGTGCCGCAGCAGAAAAACACGTGAGTATCCGTTTTTAATGAGTTTTTGTTAGTTGTTTTTGTTGCTGGGATGGTGGTGTTACTGTGTTTTAGGATTTGTGATGTACCCATTTGTTTTTTCTTTTGTTAATATGCATGATTGTGGATTCTTTATGCTACAAAGCTACAAGACCTATCATTGCCGGGAGGATGGTGTGATTGAAATGTTAGATTACAGCCAAGAAGACATTCTTGACATTAGGAAGACTTTTCTGTACACCTGCGCAACTAGCGATTTGTTTGATGTTGACTTCCGTGGTTTGTTTGGCATCGAACCCTGTACGTAATGCATGACCTTTTGTAATTTTCTGCAGCTTGTACTTCTTTTATTGGTACTGTCATGAATTATGTATTTGAACTTTACCCTTGATGCGGTCTTTTCTTTTTTTATTTTTGCAGGTGAGTGGCTGGATCTTAATGAGCATGACTACAGGATCTTTGGTAGCTAGTTCTCGGAGCCCGAGCGCGTAACTATTGATCTTAGCCAGTGGCGTTCTCCAGAAAAGACAAGGTCTGGTGTTCTTAAGGGGCGGTTGGGAGCTCTGAAAGGTTCTACGGCTGCTTGTGCAGAGAGCCCCTCTACACCCAAGAATCCCATTGTGGAATTGATAGACAGTGATGATGATGCGTTTGACAAGATTTCTGGTGTGGGAAGAGTCACCGGGGCTTCTTCTTTAGGGTTTATCCCCACTTCTTTGGAATTGTGGCCCGTGAGCTGGTGGTGCTAGGAAGGATCCTTCTTTGGATTACGGCAATGTTACAAGCACGAAGCATGCACCCAGAGCTCCTATAAAGTTTTGCTCCCACAATGCAGCTTCACCCTCATAGATTCCCTCACGGACAAGGCTGCAAGTTGTCTAATCTGTTTCTTAGCGATGAAGCATGTGAGAAGTATGCTTAGAGTGAGTTTCTCTCGATCGTTTCCTCTTCTTTTCCTCTTTTGTTTGTAATCGCTAGATAGATATGACTGAATGTTACTTTTTATACAACTTGAACTGCTATGAATGCCTTATCTTGCTTCCCTGCTTTTTTTTCTTATGCGTCTTTAATGCAATACATTCTCAATGATACCTCGGCCCGATGACGGCGTAACCAGCTTCAGCTTTGGAAACACATACGGGATGTTTTTGCACTGGGAAAATGATGGAGGTGATGTAATGGACTTCCTTATTGATGATTGGAAGAAAGATCCCGATAGAAATGTTGATTTTAAATGCAGGAAAAGGGTATTCTGAGTCCATATTTCATCACGGTAATCAATAAGATCATTTGTTTCTCTCAAACAAGACTGCCTATTGTTTTACGAGTTTTAATAATACTTTGCTTGTTGATCCTTTCCACATGTCTATTTCTTTTCTGGGCTATTTGCAGATTGTGCTTGACTGTACGTTTTATGGTGATGTAAATAAACCGTTTAATGTCAAGAGTGCAGCGAGAGATTTCAAGAGCTATGTCAAAGAAGAGGAAGACTTGCTCACTGCCGACCTTGTGAGTTCTACTAGCTGATTTTTCGTTTTAATTGTTTGTTTTGTCATGCTGTTTTTATTTTGAATATTTAGCATCTCTTTTTTGGTCATTTGTTTTTAGATCATGATGCCTCTATTCAAGCCTATGGTTTTAGGAAAGGATAAGAAAGTGAACCACTTTTCCTTATATGTCATGAATCGGTACCGAAGTAGCGTCGACATCCTTGACTCTTTACCTTATCCGAAGAACCATCGTCCTTCAAAGAGCACCTATCATAAAGACTGCGAGAAGATTGTGAGTGACATTTATTATCTGTACTAGATTAATTTTTCCGCGTCTTTGTTTCTGCTTTTCTGAGACCTGAAAATGTGTGGTTTCTTTTATTTTTTTGCAGATCTCCAGGATGGTCCTAGTAATGAAGGCTTTTTATGGTGATGCTCAGTACAATGCAAGCAAGCAGCCCAAATGGGAGCTTTTTGCAAAGAAACCAACGTTTGTGAAGGTTCCACTTCAAGGGGCGAATGAATGTGGCCATTATACTCTGAAGTATGCGGAATGCTATGATGGTGAAAAGATCGTTGGGAACATTCGAGATAATGATGTGGGTTCTAGTTGAGTTTTTCACTTTTTATGTGTTTGGCTTATTGTGTATTCTTCTTTTTTAATGTGTCATGATTTTTAATAATTTGTTTTAATGTTTTTGCAGCCTCGTATTGTTGATTGGAATGCTGAGGATCTTTATAGAGTTGTGTTCAACCGGAATAACCAGCTTCTGGTGAATGAACTTCCCAAGGAGTTTCAGCCTTTGGCTCCTGGTGCATAGAAGAAATGGTCATCATTTGCGTAGTGAAATGGATAGTTGTGTGATATATCTCTTGAAAGCATTGTAGGCTTTGATTGTAGTGTTTGGATGTCTAGTCCAGTACTATGTAATTACTGGTATATTTTGTGTTGTGTTTAAGTGTGGCACAATGTTTAACAATGTAAACTAGTTGAACTGAAAACACCTTTTCCCAAGTTCATTACGACCTGTTGCTGGAAAAGTGAGATTTATTTGGTTTTCATCTGTGCCAACCTAGGTTGGACCTTTATAGTTTATGTACCCTATTTTCTTGTACTTATAGTATAGCTATGTTAGTACTAAATTGTAATATCGTTCAGCGTAAGGCTTTTAATTTTTGGTGTCACGATAGCACTTGGAGTGACGCTTCCTTGTTATGTAGAACTGATTTCATATAATGTATTAGAACTGAAGTTTTTTTCCTGATTGAAATTATTTACGACCAAGTTGCTACGTCATCTCTAGCCAGATTTTATTCAAGTATAAGAAATTTAGCAAGATTTGAGAGACAAATTTTTGTTTGAACTTCTTGGATTGTAGTAGTTGAACTTCATAGTAAAATTTAAGTACTGGTTTAAATTAGCTACATTTAAATTGGTCTCCGGGGGGGACCTATTTTTCTAGGCTGTGGTTCTTCTGAAGGTAATGTTTTGTATGATCATAGTACTTTCCTTACATACTAAGTTTTACTGACAGTTCAGTTGTACTATTACTGTTATTCTTGAGTGTGCCAATGTTTTATGGAATGTGAACTGAAGCTTCCCATTCCTTTTTATATTTTTTGTAGAATGAATATACCGTTTGTTCAAGTGTACCAGAACTCTCAGTCCTAGCATGCTAGTGGCTTGGAAATATGTACTGATTGTTCCTTGATTTTCCTGTTGCAGTACTCAGTAAATTTCTAACTACTATTAGCACGATGCTGTTAGTAGTGAATGTTGTCCTCGGCTGAAACTTAGTCTTTTTTAGTGTTCTTCTGAAACTAAAAACTGATTTGTTAGTGCGATAGTACTACGTAAATGTCTAAGCTGTACTGAGCATCCAGTTCTACTATTTGCTGTTGTCCTTAGTTAGTCTGCCACTTTTTTTGTTTTTTTGTGAAAATATCCATGTATGATTTTTGTTTCTGCATGACTTGTTTCAACTTCAACTTCAAATGTTGGATGAACAAAATAGGAAGCTAGCAAATTTGTTGACTGACATAAGCAAAACGATGTACATGTTAGACATAGGCAAACTTGTTCAAACCCTGATAGACATAACATAAGGTAGCTGGTTCAACATAACGAAAGCAAAGTACAAATCTGAAACAACAATATTAAGGACAGGCAGAAGTGCGAGCAACACGAATGCAGACTTTCATGCATCTTCATCCCGCCGGGTTGCAGTGGTAGTAGGGGTCAGCCTCCTGCTCTTCTGAAATATCGCAACCTGTCACGATGTTGTCGATTGTCTTCCATGACTTGTACGTGGCGTACGCATCTATTCCTGCGTACGTGATGAGGTTGTCTGGCAGCGGGCTGGTCCCCCACAGTTTGTGTTCTCCCTTGTCAAACTTCTTCTTCATGTCGGTGTAGAATGGGTGGATTCGCCACCTGCAACATCGGCCAAGGAGTCGTAGTATTTGTCGGTCTTTGGATCTTTCCACTTGCGCTGCATGTCGATGAAGTTGTTGGGGTTGATCTCCAAACCAGACTTGTCCAGCATCTGCTTGTCACCTCCAATGCTGAAACCCGACAAATGTGTACAATTTATCCTCCTGCAGGAACTGTTTGAGGCGCTTGGGCCTGCAAGGGGGGAGAGACACATTTAAAGATTAGCCTTCTTTTTTGAAGATTTAATTCTTCTGCTTTTTGGTTTTGAAAGTTTTAATCCATGAGGTAGATGCTTATATAGTATAAGTCATGGATTAATGTAGTCCAAAAACTAGTACACAAATTCCTGAAATTAAACTCAACTACATGATGTTATTTTTCATTTTTGCTATTTTCAGTGATTCACCAAATGCTTCACCAAATTCAAGAATCATTTTACCAGATTCAATGATATATGTGCTGCTTGATTCAAGTTTAGTTTTCTTTTTTGTTGAATAAAAGACCTATACCAGTGCTTGATACATCTTTGTGCATCAGTTCTATATCAAGTTCAGAAATTAATTTGAGGAACATGTGCATCAAAGATATGACCTATACCACTTCAGCAAACATCTTTAAATACATCAATTCTATAAACTATACTAGTGCATCAAGATCAGAATCTATGCTAGCACATCAAGTTCAGAAATTAATTTGGTGCATCAAGTTCAGAATTCTATAAACATTTTTTCAGATGCTAATCTGGTGAAACAATCCACTTCATGGTTTCAGAAATGCATGTAAGTTGAGAAACATGTACTCGTGCATACACTTCACAAAGTATAGTAGTTGATCTAGTTGGGAAACTAGTTTAATGAAGTTTTTAGTGAGTAGTACTAGTACAACAGATGAATGAACAGTAGTATGGGTTACCATTTTGTGGCTGCTGCGATGTGGTACACCATGCAGAGTTCCTCGGCGCTTTAACTGCAGGACTGCCGCCATCTGTGGAGGTTCATCATCCCTAGTGAACTCCACATCAACTCTGATGAAGCTCGGATACAAGCCGCCGCCCTTCATCCGGAGCCTGCTCATCACCTCGTCGGCCTTGTCTGGTTCGCTGGTGCAGACGATCTCCAGCGTCTCCTTGCCGTGGAGCTCAACTCCTGTGAGGGTTCTCGTGTACTCGCGCTTCTCGCCGGGGACGTGAACGTCGACGAGGTTGCTGCTCTTGTCCGACGGCTCGCCATGATGACGCTTGGCAGACGGTTCCTCCGCCATTGCCTTCCTGCGGTGACTGTGGGATTGGGAGAGAGAAGTTTGTGGTTTGTGTGCAGTGGAGATTGAAGCGACAATGGGAGTTACACGGAATGAGGCAGAGAAGGAAGACAATGGGGTATTTTGTAGTGCGTCGACGGGGATGTGTGGGAGGCGGTTCGTCGGGGGCGTGGGTGTGGTGGTCGTGGGGGTCCCAGTTTGCAGTCCCTTGTGGCAACCGCTCAGTGGGTGGCGCGGGTGGTGGCCTGGAAGAAGCAACCGTCGAATTCAAAAGGTTTTACTGCTGCACTGACTTGTCTTGTCAAGCTGTACTTATGACATGCTAAATCCCACTTGCACGTCTCAGGGGTGGTGATGACGGCATTTCGGACTGTTTAAGTGACCTATGCTTTGTGATGTTTTCCCGTGAGGATGTTAAGTCTTGTTTTTGCACTGAAGTCTTATAGACTAGTTTATCTGAAGACATTTTTCAGTGCCCTGGGAGTTGTTGCTCAGATCTAGTACTTATTTTATTTTCATCTGTACTTACCTAAGTTAGGCCTTTATAGTTTTTGTGTTCTCATTTTTAGTGCACGTATGGTTTAGTGCTGTGTGAACTGAAATGTAATTTCATTCAACATGCGGTCTTGAAATTTGGTGTCGTAGTGGTGTGAGTGGCCTGACTGATGCTGGTTTTTTTAGTATTGATGTCATATGTATTTTTGAACTAAGTTTTTTTGTTTTTTTGGGTGGTTTGTGGGATTGAGATTGTTTTACGACCAGATCGTTTGTTGAGGTGTGTACAGAATTTATATAAATTAGAAGTTTAGCATAATTGACAAACAAATTCTATTTGAACTTCTTTTATTTTAGTAGTTGAACTTGTCAGATTTTATATAAATAAGAAATCTAGCATAATTGACAAACATTATATGTTTTGAACTTTTTGCATTTTAGTAGTTGAACTTGTCAGATTTTATATAAATAAGACATCTAGCATAATTGATAAACATTATATGTTTGAACTTTTTGCATTTTAGTAGTTGAACTTGAAAGTAATATTTAGTTCGGTTTTTTAAATTATGTATATTTAATAGATAGGCTATTAAGTTCTCTTCTTTTTAGATGTTCATTGTTTTTAGATTATTAAGTTCATTCGGAATATAATTTATATATTTTCAGTTTGAACATTTTTCTTGTAGTTTATTTTTTTGCCTTGCCCTCTGGTTTGTTTAACTGGGCTTATTTGGTGTGGTGTTTGTAAACGATTCAGGCTATTGGGGCGTTTTCCGGCCCAGATAGCTCGTCCGCGTGGCTGTGCAGTGCGGCGTGCGCATGTCGCTCTGGGTTTAGTCCCACCTCGCTAGTCGAGGGGGCTCAACCTGTTTATAAGCGCAGCCGAGGCTCACTGGTCGAATTCCTATGAATACTTACTTGAGTGCTTATACACGGCGCTCGCTTTCTCTCTTGACTTGTGGGCCCTGATCGGTGGGTCCTGCGTTGTGCGGATTACTAGGGATTCGCCTATGGGCTCGAGTTCAAGTATCTAGCAGCGTCTGGGCCTGCGCCTGACCTTGGGCGGTCAGTTTTTTTTTTGTTTGTTTGTTTGATTCTAGTACTTGACTCCAGCAGTAACTTGGACTGAAACTTTTTGTTCTATTTCTTGTCAGTTTTGTTTAAGTATAATCTAAAGATGTACTTGCGTGTAGTCCATTCATAGTAGCGTTTTGAGGACTGATTCTTCTATGTACTTTCTATTGAAGTAAGTATGTACTGTCTGGTCAATTGTACTAGTACTGTCCGGTCAATTGTACTAGTAACCAACACAAGTGTGTGCTGATGCTTCTTACCTTTTTCTGTTTGTAGTACTTGTTAAATTTCTAGCAGCTACATATGAATGAGAACACTACATGAAGTAGTAAGAATTTTTGCTTCAACTTTTGTAGTGTTGTTAAGCAAGTCAAATTGAGCTGATTGATCTCAACGTTATGTTTTCTATACAATATTGAATCGAAACTAGACATAGAGCAACGTAGTGATTAGTTGCATCATAACTAGTACTTTAGAGCAGCCACAAAGTTCCATTCAGAAGCTACTTTTGAATTTGAAATGCTGGATTAACAACATACGAAGCTACCAAACTTATATAATTAGATAAGCAAAACATTGTACTCGATGACATAAATAAACTTGTTCAACTATGACAAGCACGACATAATCATACTGGTTCAACCCGACAAGAGCAAACTACTAATTTGGAACAACAAGATAAAAGGCAAGCAAAAAGCGGAAGTAAACGAAGGCAGGCTCTGATGTATCTTCATCCCGCATAGGGGCAATAGGGGTGGTCGTAGTAATTAGTAGCCTCCCGCTCTTTTGCATATTCTGAACCATCTCTGATGTAGTCGATCATGCTCCATGACTTGTATGTGGCGTACGCATCTACTCCTGCGTACTCGATGAGGTTGTCTGGCAGCGGGCTGGTCCCCCACAGTTTGTAGTCTTCCTGCGTGTTGATGTTCTTCTTCATGCCTTTGTAGAATGGGTGGATGACGCTGGCTGCAACATCAGTCAAGGAGTCGTACTCTTTTCCGGTGTATGGAACTCTCCACTTGCGCTGAATGTCGATGAACTTGTTGGGGTTGATCTCCAAAACGGACAACTTCAGTTTCTCTTTGTCGCTTTCAATGCTGAAACGGCAAATGTGAACAACGTCTTATGCTGCAGCAAGTCGTTCAGGCGCTTGGGCCTGCAAGGGGAGATACATTTTTGAAAATCAGCATTACTTTGATGTTTTAATTATTTATTTTTGTTTTGTTTTACAAGTGATGAATCCATTAAGTAGATGTTTATGTAGCATAAATAATGGATGAATGTACTTCATAAACTAGTAAACAAAGTTCTGAAATTAAATTAAGTACATCATGTTATTCTCCTTTTTGGATTATACATAGTTTCAGTCAATGTTGTATGTTCTGCTTTGGTACTAGTTTAGTTTACTTTTGTTGAATAGGATAACACATAAACAGTGCTTCACCAAGTCCTTAGCTTATTTTCTTATGAGAATAACATTAGATCAAATTCAGAAAATACTTAACTACATCAAGTTCAGAAACATCTTTTTAATACATTGAGTACATAAACTACACTATTGGATCTAGTTCAGAAACTACACTGGTCAATCAACTTCAGGAATTAATCTTCCGCAAGATTTTCCAAATAGTAATCCAGTGCATCATGTTCAAAAATACATTTATAGTGTATCTACTTGAGAAAATGCAGTAGTGCATCCACTTTTCACAAGCCACACTAGTACATCTAGTTGGGAAACAAGTCTGATGAAATTTTCAGGATACAGTACTAATAAAACAGATAAACCAAACAGGGCAAATGAGTAGGATGGCTCACCATTTTGTGGCCGCTGCGATGTGGTACACCAAGCAGAGCTCGTCGACTGCTGCCATCTGGGGGGTTCATCTTCCTTGGTGTAGTGGACTCAGTTGAAGGATGACTTGACATATGAAGAAAGACCGGTTAAGATTCTCGATTATGCCAGCAGAGTTACCCGCAGCAAGGTTATCAAGTTTTGCAAAGTTCGGTGGAGCCACCACCTTGAGGATGAAGCCACACAGGAAAGAGAGGAAGTTTTGCTAAGGACCACCCTCACCTATTTTCTAGCCAACCCGAATCTCGAGGGAGATTCATCTTAAGGGGTAGGTTGTAACATCCCAAATTTTCAATTTGGAATGTTATACATTAGGTCATCATGCATATCATATTTTCTCGCATTTTTCCGATCCTAGAAATTTCACGCAACTCAAGGACCCTCGGAGAGAGTTGGAAGTTTCGTAATTTTCATATTTGGGATCTCTCAAATTTTGAAAATAGGATCATTGGATTATTTAAATTATCTTCATAAAGTTTTTCCTATAAAAATATCTTGAGAGGGAATAATATGACTTTCCCAAACAGTTAGGACAAATGAAGATATTATAAATAAACCAAATTTGGTTTTGGAGATTTATTTTGCTTAGGCAAAAATGAGCATTTAAAAATATTTTTTGCATGTATTTTATTTTTAAAGTTCATTTTGTTCGATTCATTTTTAGGAGTCGGAGAAAATTTGTTTTAATTAATTTGGAGTTCATTTGATATTTATTTTATTTGTTTTGTTTTAAATTAAAAAAAAAAAACAACGCGCCCCCCCCCTGGACCGAGGCCCAGCCGGCCAGCGCCAGCCAGGCCGAGCCCAGCCGCCCCCGCCCATCTCCCTCGTCTCCCAGCCTTGCCCTTGCGAAGTCCCGCTTCGAGGCGGCAGCCCGCCGCCGCTCGAGTCCGCCCGACCCGGCTCCCTTGGCCCCTCCCAAGCAACCGCCCCCCCTTTCTCGCGCCCCTCGCCCCCTCTCTCCTCACCTCGCCACGCCGAGCCGCCCACCGCCTTGCGCCCGGCAACCCGCCGCCGCCAAGGCCGCCGCCGCCGCCGTTTCCCGCCGCCCGGCGCGGACCTCGCCGCCCCTCGCCCCCAAACCAGCGGACCTCCCGACCAGCGGAGCCCGCGAGCCTCGCCCGGCGAGAGCCACGGAGGTAGCCCCGCCGCCCGGGCAGTTTTCCCTAAACCGATCCGGTTTATTTAAAAAAACTAGATTGGTTTTGTTTTTTTTTCGGTTTTCTTATTTAGCGGACGCTCACCGAACCGTTCGTTTTGATGAAACGCGTTCGTTAGATTCGATTCGTTAACGAGCGTTAAGCTTTTTAACTCGTTCGTCGTTTTTCTTTTAATCGGAATTAATCCGTTATTTTTCTGATTTGATTTCGATCTGATTTTCAAAACTTTTTATTTCTCGCTCGTTTATCGGAATCAGGTGATTCAAGCGCTGGAGTTTAAATATGAAACCGCCGTTCGACTACCCTACTTTCACAGAGTTTTGCCACTATGAAATTTTGACCTAATTTCAGATTGCTAAACCGAGGCGTTCTCTCTCGAGTTTCGACTTTCGGAGTTTATTTTGATTCGATTCTTTTGTCACGGGGTTCTTAAGTTGAACTCTCTGGTTAGATCTTTTATTCGAGATTTCCTGTGCATTAGATGAATACTTATTGTATGCTTGTTGTTTGTCTGCGTTAGATCACCGGTCGCCGCTTGTTACTTGAATCTCTAGGACACGCGGATCATCGACAAGGCAAGTAACACTTTGATCATACCCTTCTCATACCCAGTTTTATGCATTAGATCTATTCCTCAAACACTTGCATGATTAGGATCTAATTAAATTGTGGGTTTTGGGAAGTAGATTGAGTAGTACCTAATACTGTTTTACTTATGAAACCTTGGGAGTTACTTCTCGTTTGCTTGTTCATGCCATGCTATGCTAGTAGGCGTGGATTGGGTGAGTGAATATCCATGACGGATGTGAGATTGTTTAATTAATGGTTTATCTAAGGTGGCAACCTAATACACATCTGGGTGGATTGAGGCACTGGTTTCTATCAGACTTGCTGTATTTCTTGGACCGCCACCCAGGCTCTAAGGGATCATAAGATTATTCAAGCTGAAACTTCCGTGTGCAGCCACAAGCCAATTATGGGCTCTGGCATAGTTGACTAAGTCATGCGAACTCTTACAGGCGAGACTAGCTGATGTAGGGGATATAGGTTGATACGGTCTACCCACATGTAAGGTGCTAAGCGCTTACGAAGACTATGTCTCGGTCATCCGTTTCTCAAACACCATGTAGTCACGAGAATCAAGCGGAGGCGATCGAGTCTTGTGGGGAAAAGTCATAAACCTCTGCAGAGTGTATAAACTAATCATGATTAGCCGTGTCCCCGGTTATGGACTATTTGAGTATCCGGTACTTGATTATCATGTGAATCTCAACATGTTACTTCTAAATAAAAGTTATTGGGTTTTGATGAGTACCTTTTAATTGGGATTGAGGATGCTGCCAACCATCTTCAATGTTTAACAACCACCATGATAGTTAAATAAAATTATTCCTTTGATGTAGGGAAAAATCAGCTTTATGCAAATGTAACCGTAGAGCCTTACCACCAGCCAAATATGCATGTAGTATAGGTTTATTCATTCATTGCTCTTTATGTGTTACATTACCAGCATATTCCATGTCTTGACCGTTTTGGCTGCAACTTTTCACGTTATGCACTTTTTCGAATGACAGTAAGGTGTTAGGTCGTGGTTCTATACTCGGTGATGCCGTTGGAGTTGATGGACTCGCTTATCTTCCAAGTCTTCCGTTGTTATTATTAGATGGCCTTTAGCCATATTTTGTATTCAGTTCCTTGTGGACAACGATGTAATAAGTGTGTGATTGCTACTCTGCTATAAATCCTTGAAATCTTGTGTGGTGTCGGCATTCTTGATCCGAGGATGACACTTGAGCACAGAGCGCTAGATCCATTCGGTCTGGTCGCTTTCTGAGAGAATGGTATCGAGCACACGCCGATCGTAGGACACGACCACTAAGTTAAAGCCATAGATCACTCTCTCTTCTCACTTTCTAACTCCTCATCTTTTCTACTCTCTTTAGGATGGCGGACGCGAAGATCAAGTACACCCAACCGGATGAAGGCACACCTTTTGGATTTCACTTGAAGGAAGTTACTAAGTACACGAACATTGGACTACCAAGCTTCACCGGGACTTTCAACGCCACTCTGCTCGAAGAGGAGCGCCGGAAGATTCATGCTCACGTTCGGGAAGGACATTCGCCCCAATCACCAAGCCAATAGATAGTGTTTTCGATGCACCCACTTGGAGTGCAGGAAAGAGCATGGCAGCTCACATCACCATGGGGCGCATTGGAGAAGTCTATCAAGAAGATCTCAAGGACACCATCTACCAGATTTGCGGACGCCGAGATGACAAGCTGGACGTCGTCGGCACCAAGAAGGATAGGTCCATTGCAGCTTTCATCCAGAGTTAAACCAGCACATTCGGCGCCAGAGAATCAAATGTGCAATGACATGTTGGAGTTGCGAGAAGACGAAGGAAAGGATCATCGAATTGGAAGAAGAACTAAAGACTACACGCAAGTACTACATGGGCGAGATCGTAGCTACGGCAAGACACAATAACGATCTTAAGTACGAGATCGAAGAACTCAAGAAGAAGTGGCGCTCGAGAATGAAGACCAGGTATGTCGAACACCAAATCGACTACATCAACATCGGCGACTCGATTCGGATCCAAGTGAACCCGACTTTGAAGGCGAAGTGGAGCGGACATCATGGAGTCTTCCACGGATCAAACTAGTAGAAGTCCCCACATATTAGTAGTATTCCTCCATGTAAACATTATAGTACACGCACTTTTGCGATAGTTAGATCGTTGTAACCCTTGTTTGATTGAATGAAGTGAATTTTGTGTGATTTGCTCATGTGCATTTGGGTAGTGATTTCCCCTTAGACCTCATTCTATTCTACTTTCTCTCCTTTTCTAAACCCTTGAGATGCCTCCAGACGCGACCCGGATTCGTTTTCCCGCCAGAGATCACCCAATTGATCCAGCAGCGAGAATACCTGATTCAAACATTGGTGCGAACAACAACAACAACAACAACAACCCACCGCCACCACCACCACCACCGCGGATCATCGACTCGTTTCCTTAGACCGAACCCGCGGTGTATTCCAAGACACCGAGCCAATTGTAGCAGATGGTGGCTCCATAAGATAGGAAGGAGCTGACCACTGCGGGATGCACAGATGGTGAAAGAGTGAAGTTTGCAGACATCGACTTGAAGGACCCGCAGCAGCATGGTGATTTCACAGCCACTTATCCGTGAACCGCCACATGGGACCGATTTCACAAGCTTTTCGCACAGCCCATGTTTCAGCAGGAGCCATGGCCATGAAGAAGCGTGAGTTTCGCAACCTCGCCAAGGAGGAAGGACTGTTGGCGATCGTGGATGACTTTAGCAAACTAGCACGTTATGCCCCGGATAGCGTTACTACGGATCAGACTAAACAGAGAAGTTTCTAGAAGGACTGAATGATGAGTTCAGCATGCCGTTGATGGTAGCAAGTTTCAATAACTACCAGGAGTTAGTAGACCGAGCTCTCATGATTGAGGAAAGCAGCGACAAATTGAGAACTGCATAGCGGAAGTATGGACAAGGGAAGTATAACTCAGGATCCCAAAGAAGCCTCGTTATACCCTAAATCAGAATTCAGTTTCAGCATACCCATGGAGGAGGTAATTCGCACAACCATAATGGCACCAAGAATGGGAGCGGGAATGGAGGAAGCAACAGACGAACCGCACCAACCCGTCTACACCATCCAAGGTAGACTGAGTCACATTACTTGCTTTAAGTGCCGCAAGACTGGGCATTATGCAAATGACTGTCCGAAGGCGAATGGAAATGGCAATGGAAGCTCGGAAAGAAGCCCAACCCTTTCAGCAGGGGACAAGTGAACCACATTGATGTGGAGGAGGTTGAAGATCAGCCCGATCAAGATGTCGGTAAGTTTTTGGTTAAGTCTTTTCTGCAATTGTTCTTTTTGATCTTGGTGCATCGCATTCATACATATCAAGGGATTTGTGGATAAGTACGAGTTACCAACCCAAGCCCTTAGGTCACCCATGCTAGTAACCTCACCCGAGCAGCGAGTACATGGCTAGTAAATGGTGTGATCGACCGCCACTAAGGATCGGACACTATGTTTTCCCCTCGGACCTAATAGTTACGGAATCCGAAGGATTGGATGTGATATTAGGTATGGATTGGTTATCAAAGTATGGAGGAAACATAGATTGTACCACAAGGTCAATTTTGCTCACCACACCGTAAGGAAGGAGGATTAAGTATGTATCACGGCACGAGCCGAGGAGAGCACAAGTTAATTGCTTAACAGAGTGGTGCAGAAGAAGTACCGATGGTGAAGGATTATCTGATGTATTTCCTAAGAGTTGCGGGAATGCCGCGGATAGAGACATTGAGTTTTGATCGAGCTGTTGCGAGTGAACAGGCCCGATATCGAAGCGACCGTCTGGGATGCCCGCAAAGGATTTGGCAGAAATTAAGAAGCGATTAAGGAACTATTGGATAAAGGTTTTATTCGCCCAAGTTCCTCACCTTGGGGATCACCCGTTTTGTTAGTAGAGAAGAAGGATGGATCTTTGAGAATGGTTGTTGATTATCGTGGATTGAATGAAGTAACAATCAAGAACAAGTACCCACTACCGATGATAAATGATCTGTTTGATCGCTTGCAAGGAGCCAAAGTGTTTTCTAAGATCGACTTGCGATCAGGGTACCATCAGTTGAAGATTCGGGAGCAAGACATACCCAAGACAGCATTTACCACGAGATATGGACTGTATGAGTATACCGTTATGTCATTTGGATGACTAACGCACCAGCCTATTTCATGAACCGATGAACAAAGTGTTTATGGAGTTTTTGGACAAGTTCGTCGTGGTGTTCATTGATGACATTTTGATTTTCTCGAAGAATGAAGAGGAACACAAGGAACATTTGAGATTGGTTTTGGAGAAACTGAGGGAACACCAGTTGTATGCCAAGTTCAGCAAATGTGAATTTTGGTTAAAGGAAGTAGGATTTCTGGACATGTTATTTCCGGAGAAGGGATAGCAGTTGACCCCACAAAGTTGAGACCGTAACCAAATGGGAAGCACCAACGACAGTTGGAGAGATTCGAGTTTCCTTGGACTCGCAGGATACTACCAAGATTCATTGAGAATTTCTCAAGGATTGCAAAGCCTATGACAGAGTTGTTGAAGAAGGAAAACAAATTCATATGGACTGAGGACTGTGAGACAAGTTTTCGTGAGTTGAAGAAAAGATTGGTTACCTCACCGGTTTTGATATTGCGGATCAAACTAAGGATTATGAGGTGTTTTGCGGCGCTTCACGTCGAGGACTTGGAGCAGTGCTTATGCAGGAAGGAAAAGTTGTTTCGTATGCTTCACGACAACTTAAGCCCCATGAGTTGAATTATGCCACTCATGATTTGGAGTTAGCAGCCGTTGTGCATGCCTTGAAGACGTGGAGACATTTTCTCATTGGAAATCATTGTGAAGTATATACGGATCACAAGAGTTTGAAGTACATCTTCACACGTAAGAATTGAATCTCGAGACAGAGGAGATGGTTAGAGCTAATCAAGGATTACGATATGAGATTGCATTATCACCCGGAAAGGCTAATGTCGTGGCAGGCGCATTGAGCCGAAAGAGCCACGTCAATACCTTAATGATGGGAGGAATACCCAATGAGTTAGCCGAGGACCTTCGAGAGCTATGTTTGGAAATAGTTCGAGAGGCTATGTAGCAACATTGGAAATTCAATCGACACTTATGGACAAAATCGGAGAAGCCCAAAAGGCGGATAAGGAAGTTGCCTCTATAAAGGAGAAAATGAGCAAAGGAAAAGCTAAAGGATTTCGTGAGGATGAGCACGATACCCTATGGTTTGAAGACCGTGTTTATGTGCCCAATGACCCGTAGATCGGAAGTTGATTTTACAAGAAGCCCATGATTCACCCTATTCGATTCACCCAGGAATACCAAGATGTATTTGGATTTAAAAATATTTTCGGTGGACGGAATGAAGAAGGATATTGCGAGTACGTGGCAGTTTGCGGCGTATGTCGAAAGTAAAGGCGGAACATCGAAGCCCGCAGGATTATTACAACCATTGCCGATACCGAATGGAAGTGGGATAAACTAGGTATGGATTTCATCACAGGTTTGCCAAAGACCCGTTCAGGATATGACTCGATTTGGGTCATAGTCGACCGTTTGACCAAGGTAGCCCATTTCATTCCGATCAAGACTACCTATAGCAGTGCTAAGTTGGCAAAGATATACATGACCAGAATTGTGTGTTTACGGAGTTCGAGGAGCATCGTGTCGACGGAGGAACCCAATTTACTTGAAATTTTGGAACCAGTTGCACGAAACATTGGGAACCCGATTGGAATTGATCACACTTTCCACCCACAGACCGATGGACAGACCGAGAGAGTCAATCAGATTTTGGAGGACATCTTTGAGAGCTTGTGCACTAGATTATGGATCTAGTTGGGATGATAATTTGCCGTATGCAGAATTTTCCTACAACAACAGCTACCAAACCAGCTTAAAGATGGCACCTTCGAGGCTTTGTATGGAAGAAGGTGCAGGACACCGTTGTCATGGGACTAAACCGGAGATCGTCGGTTGTTTGGACCAGATTTAATTAAGGAGTCCGAATGAAAGTTAAGTTGATTCGAGATGGCTCAAGGTAGCCCACCGAACGTAAGAGCTATGCCGATTCAAAGCGCCAGCGATTGAGTATGAAGTTGGAGACAGAGTATATCTCGAGTATCCCCGCTCGAGGAGTGAAGCGTTTTGGAGTTAAAGGAAAGTTAGCACCCGTTTGTTGGACCATATAAGATTTTGCAACGCATGGGAGAAGTTGCGTATAAGTTGGAATTGCGGAAGGACTGTCAGGGAGTTCATGATGTATTCCATGTTTCTCGATTGAAGAAATGTCACCCGAGATAGCAGAGGTACCGTTAAGAGACACAGTGCCACTGGAGGCAATTCAGTTGAAGGATGACTTGACATATGAAGAAAGACCGGTTAAGATTCTCGATTATGCCAGCAGAGTTACCCGCAGCAAGGTTATCAAGTTTTGCAAAGTTCAGTGGAGCCACCACACTGAGGATGAAGCCACCTGGGAAAGAGAGGAAGTTTTGCTTAAGGACCACCCTCACCTATTTTCTAGCCAACCCGAATCTCGAGGGCGAGATTCATCTTAAGGGTAGGTTTGTAACATCCCAAATTTTCAATTTGGAATGTTATACATTAGGTCATCATGCATATCATATTTTCTCGCATTTTTCCGATCCTAGAAATTTCACGCAACTCAAGGACCCTCGGAGAGAGTTGGAAGTTTCGTAATTTTCATATTTGGGATCTCTCAAATTTTGAAAATAGGATCATTGGATTATTTAAATTATCTTCATAAAGTTTTTCCTATAAAAATATCTTGAGAGGGAATAATATGACTTTCCCAAACAGTTAGGACAAATGAAGATATTATAAATAAACCAAATTTGGTTTTGGAGATTTATTTTGCTTAGGCAAAAATGAGCATTTAAAAATATTTTTTGCATGTATTTTATTTTTAAAGTTCATTTTGTTCGATTCATTTTTAGGAGTCGGAGAAAATTTGTTTTAATTAATTTGGAGTTCATTTGATATTTATTTTATTTGTTTTGTTTTAAATTTTAAAAAAAAAACAAACAAACGCGCGCCCCTCCCACGGACGAGGCCCAGCCGGCCAGCCCAGCCAGCCTGTGCCCAGGCCGCCCCCAGCCCATCTCCCTCGTCTCCCATGCCTCCCCCGCGCGAGTCCCGCTCGAGGACGGCAGCCCCGCCGCCGCTCGGAGTCCGCCCCGACCCCGGCTCCCCTTGGCCCCCTCCCAAGCAACCGCCGCCCCGCCTTTATAAACGCCCCCCTCTCTCTCCTCACCTCGCTTGGAGCCGCCCGCCGCCCAGGCCATCAACCCGCCGCCGCCAGGAGCTGCCGCCGCCGTTTCCCCTTGACGCCGACCTCGCCGCCCTCGCCCCCCCGACCCGCCGGACCTCCCGACCCGCCGAGCCCAGCTGAGCTCTCGCCGGCGAGAGCCACCGGAGGTAGCCGCCCGCCGCCCGACCCGGTTTTCCCTAAACCGATCCGGTTTATTTAAAAAAAAAAAACTATATTGGTTTTGTTTTTTTTTCGGTTTTCTTATTTAACGGACGCTCACCGAACCGTTCGTTTCAGTGAACGCGTTCGTTAGATTCGCTTACGTTAACTAACGTTCGCTTTTAACTCGTTCGTCGTTTTTTTTTAATCGGAATTAATCCGTTATTTTTACGATTTGATTTCGATCTGATTTTCAAAACTGTTTTATTTCTCGCCGTTTATCGGAATCGGGTGATTCAAGCGCTGAGTTTCAGAACGAAACCGCCGTTCGACTACCCTACTTTCACAGAGTTTTGCCACTGTGAAATTTTGACCTAATTTCAGATTGCTAAACCGAGACGTTCTCTCTCGAGTTTCGACTTTCGGAGTTTATTTTGATTCGATTCTTTTGTCACCAGGGTTCTTAAGTTGAACTCTCTGGTTAGATCTTTTATTCGAGATTTCCCTGTGCATTAGATGAATACTTATTGTATGCTTGTTGTTTGTCTGCGTTAGATCACCCGGTCGCCGCTTGTTACTTGAATCTCTAGGACACGCGGATCATCGCAAGGCAAGTAACACTTTGATCATACCCTTCTCATACCCAGTTTTATGCATTAGATCTATTCCTCAAACACTTGCATGATTAGGATCTAATTAAATTGTGGGTTTTGGGAAGTAGATTGAGGTAGTACCTAATACTGTTTTACTTATGAAACCTTGGGAGTTACTTCTCGTTTGCTTGTTCATGCCATGCTATGCTAGTAGGCGTGGATTGGGTGAGTGAATATCCATGATGATGTGAGATTGTTTAATTAATGGTTTATCTAAGGTGGCAACCTAATACACATCCTGGGTGGATTGAGGCACTGGTTTCTATCGAGACTTGCTGTATTTCTTTGGACCGCCACCCGTGCTCTAAGGGATCATAAGATTATTCAAACTGAAACTTCCGTGTGCAGCCACAAGCCAATTATGGGCTCTGGCGTAGTTGACTAAGTCGTCATGAACTCTTACGGGCAGACTAGCTGATGTAGGGATATAGGTTGGTACGGTCTACCCACATGTAAGGTGCTAGCGCTTCGAAAGACTATGTCTCGGTCATCCGTTTCTCAAACACCATGTAGTCACGAGAATCAAGCGGAGGCGATCGAGTCTTGTGGGGAAAAGTGCTAAACCTCTGCGAGTGTATAAACTAATCATGATTAGCCGTGTCCCGGTTATGGACTATTTGAGTATCCGGTACTTGATTATCATGTGAATCTCAACATGTTACTTCTAAATAAAAGTTATTGGGTTTTGATGAGTACCTTTTAATTGGGATTGAGGATGTCACAACCATCTTCAATGTTTAACAACCACCATGATAGTTAAATAAAATTATTCCTTTGATGTAGGGAAAATCAGCTTTATGCAAATGTAACAGTAGAGCCTTACCACCAGCCAAATATGCATGTAGTATAGGTTTATTCATTCATTGCTCTTTATGTGTTACATTACCAGCATATTCCATGTGCTGACCCGTTTTCGGGCTGCAACTTTTCACGTTGCAGACTTTTCGAATTTACTTAGTAAGGTGTTAGGTCGTGGTTCTATACTCAGTGATGCCGTTGGAGTTGATGGACTCGCTTATCTTCCAAGTCTTCCGTTGTTATTATTAGATGGCCTTTAGCCATATTTTGTATTCAGTTCCCTTGTGGACAACGATGTAATAAGTGTGTGATTGCTACTCTGCTATAAATCCTTGAAGGCATCGTGTGGTGTCGGCATTCTTGATCCAGGGATGACACCGAGCACAGAGCGCTAGATCCATTCGGGTCTGGTCGCTACAGTAGTCTTGCCAAGCTGTACTTATGACCTACTAAATCCTACTTGCACGTCTCAGGGGTGGTTATGATGCCATTTTACTGTCGCACTGATTCGTCTCGTCAAGCAGTACTTATCAGCTGCTTATCCCACTTACACGTGTCAGGGTTGGTGATGATGGAGGTCTGTACTCCTCTACTGTGGTACTTGGACTGGCGATTGAAGTGCAATTGAACTTACCAAATACCAGTGAGACTATGTGTGATGCTAATGTTTTTTAAAACAATTTTTGTATTTTTAAAGGATTTTTTATATCAATATAATCTCTGAGTTTTTTTACAGATAAATTAGATTTTCATCAGTACAGAATGTATTATATTCGCATTTTTGTTTGAGGTAATTATTTTTATGTACTGATGGTCTTTCTGAATTGGGACTGGCAGAAGCAGACATAGCTTTTATTTTTCAAAACGATGTTTCTTTAGGTGTTCACAGGTGTGTTTGTTTTAATCTGCCTTTGTACTGATGACTGAGAACTATGAGTACTGATGTACTATAAGAGTTTAAATTTTCCTTAAAAATTTTGTGCTGAGTTACTAGTCGACAATAGTGTTTTTCGTCAGTACAAATGTATTTGTGACTGCATTCAAAAGGATTATCAAATGTTTTACATAACTATGAGACTGCTCCAGCGGGCACAAATCACAAATTATATCAGTACTGATGTGTAGTCTGTCTTTGTACCGACGACTGATAAATATCAGTACTGATGTACTATAGGAGTTTAAATTTTCCTTGACATATTTTTGCTGCAGAGTTACTGGTTGACAGTAGCGTTTGCGTCAGGTAAATCCAGATAAGTTTTTTCAAATGTATTTGTGACTGCATTCAAAAGGATTATCAATTGGTTTACATTATAATGTCACTGGTCCAGCGGGCACAAATCACAATTTATATCTTAACTATAGTACTGATCGAGAAATCGACGATAAAACTAAATAAGTTTGGGTAACGACAGTGTTTCTGAAATGTTTCCTCATTGTGTGCCGAGGCAACTGAGACTACTATGTATTGTTCAGTTGTTCAGCCTTGAGCTTCTCCTAACTGGCCCCGAATGTTGTGCCTTGCCCGCGCCCTTTCCTGGTTGAGCCTTGGCAACTTCATCGTCGGCCAGTTTCTCGTCCCGACATCTGTCATCTTCATTGTCTTCGTCTGATTGGTCGTCATTCTCGTCAAACTCTTCTTCTTCATCGTCTTCATTTGATTTTTAGAACTCTGCACCTTGCCATGTGTTTGTTCAGCGCCAATGACCTCCTTGCCCACTTTGCACGTGCGGGCATTATGCCCGTTAGTTCCCCCACACTTGCGGCAAGTGTAGTTGTTACGTGTGTTGTCTCCATTGGTAGAAACCTGGGTGGCTCCAATCTGCTTGTGCTTGTTGGCACTGCCATCTGTGCGGAGTGGGCATGTGCGGTAGTTATGGTTGCTCACGACGTTGCAGAATCCGCATGCCCTTATCCCGAGAGGTTTGCCGTCCGGGCCAAATTCCACATGCTTGATGGGGCGTGGCGGCTTTTTGGCTGCTGCTTTCGCTGCCTGCGTCTTGCTCTTCCTCCCCTTTGTGTTTGAGAATATGGGTGGTTTAATCACTCTTTCCTGCTGCTGCTGGTAGGATGTGCTGTTGTCATGTCGTTCGCCAACAGCACCATCAAGCTCATGATCTCGCATGTGAGCTTGTTGGTGATCTTGAGTGTGCACATGGGAAAGCTCTGGTTGTTGCTGCTCCTCTTCCTCGTTGTCGAATGGGTCAACAGCTCCCATATGATTCATCTCGGATAACATTGTAGCAATATCCTTCTCAATGGCATCATTGTCCGGCACACCTCCATTTTCAGCAGAATGCATGGCGTCGAGTTCTTGTTCAAGTTTGTCCATGACGACCCGCGACCTCGCCATTTGCTCTTGGCTTCTCAAACTTTTTCTATGCGCCCTCATGTTGAGCGTCAGGAGTGAGCTTTCAATGCAGTATTGGGATGCCTTGTTTGACGCTACTGTCCTCAAGTCATTTCTGTCGAATGTTGGCTGAATGTTCGGGTGTTTGGTGTATCTCCTGAGGATATATTTCTCTGGAACGCTGGGAGCCTTAATTGTCTGCATCATGCACAGGACATGCACGCAGAAAAGACCTGTATTTGTTTTTGGAAGAGGTGCATGTTTTTTGTCATTTCATTCGAACAAAAACTTTGCAAATAAAGTAGTACAGTATGTAACATCTTTTTTTGTAGTCCTCACCGTGTGGTCCCATAGCCTTTTCGCACTCATATGTTTCTCCCACAGTGGTCTCGCAACCACACGGAACGCGTCTGAGACCATGCAGACAATTTTTGCGGGTTGTTGTAGCGCACGAGGTACTTTGTGGGCTCTTTCGTCTCTGTCATCGTGAAGAGTGTGCTCAGTTTTAGCATTTTTCTGATCTCGCTGTACAGAGCTCGCGAGTAAACCTTTGCCATCTGGGTGTCAAACCCATAGAAGGTCAACGTGTTTTGTTCCTTCTGCACATGCAAGAATTATGACCAAATTGTAGTTTTCTCGCAGCAAAAACTTGTCTAACTAATAAAGTTTTACTTTAGTAAGCATGTTTTTTGTCTCACAATAGGTGATAGAGCTATACCCTGTTACCCATTGTCTCTTGGTTCTCTGTCTGCCTCCTGGTTTTGACGCAGGAGTTTACCTGGCTGACAAACCGGTGTAGGTTTTGTCTCTCACTTACAAAGTTCTTCTTGAGCACATAGTTCATGCTCTCACTTCGCTGTGTCGATGTCTTTTTGGCGCAGAAAATTTCTTTGAAGTAGGCTGATATCCATTTCTCACGCTCGTTCCACATGGCCAGCATCGTGGCATCATCATGGAGGTTGTACCTATCGATGAGTCCTTTCCAGGCATCCTCAAACTCAGTTGGCATGAAGGGCCAGTTGAGGATTGATGTGAATTCTTCTTTCAAGTCTTCGTGCAGGTAGTACAGGTATGCGAGGTGTTCCCTGTACTTCTTCATAATGTGCCAGCGGCACAGCTTGTGTATTGTGTTCTTGAAAACTTTTGGTATCGCCAAAGACATTGCTGGGCACTGGTCTGGTAATGAGAAAAGAGATGTGGAGTGGTCAACATATGGTGTTGCATATATACAAATAGAACTGACAAAACATTTTTTACCGTGTTATTTTCCTTTTAGTTTTTTGGGGGAAGGGGGTGGTGGTGGTGGTTGGGGGTGGTTTTCACGGCTGTACCTGTGAGGATGCATGTAGGAGCCTTCCCTCTCATGCACCTTAAAAATATCTTGAACAACCATCTGAATGATTCTGCATCCTCACCTCTTATCAGGGCGAAACCAAAGAATGTAGTCTGAAAGTGGTTGTTAGTACCGACAAACACCCCAAGTGGCATATGGTACTTGTTGGTCTTATATGTGGTGTCAAATGTTACGCAGTCACCGAAGTCCTGATAGGCCCCTCGGTAGCTTGCATTCACCCAGAATATGTTATTAACTCTGTCGGACTCATCAAGTTGCATGTCACAGAAGAATTCCCTGTTTATAGCTTTCATCTCCCTAAAGAAGTTGACAGTCTTTAGGACATCGTCCACATCATCCATCCTTGAATTCTTTGCTTTCCTGGATATTAAAAGTGAACAGTCATTCAAAAATGCATGTTGAATCAAGGCCAGTCATGCGCTATGTAATATGTTTGTACTGACAGAGGAAAAAAGACATAGGCGGTTTATGGGAGGAGAACAAGTTTGTACTTACAGGTTAATCAGGTCTTTGGCATTCATTTCGAGGAAGTAGCTACCAGGGTCATCACCGCCCAATATGCTCATGATTTGCGCGTGTTCAATGCCTTTGAACTGGAGGTACTTGACGTACTCCAAGATTGTTTTGTCAAAGTTTTTGTGGGAGTGCAAGAAGACAAGCATTTGCAGAGTGAGCTGTAGCCTGTGGTTGTGTTCCCACACTATCTCTTTTACGACAAATGTTCCATCCTTTTCAATCTTCAGCCTCATTTTAGCCCCGCGGTTAGTCCTGGCTGTCGTTTTGTTCCGCTGTCTATTTGCTTCAGACACCTTCGAATGATAGACTCCATAGCACGTGCAATAAAGGTAGGCTCTGGTCTTAAACTTGGGGCCTTCCCTGACAGCAAAACCGGCGTGCTTCGCATAGACGTTGTAGAAGTTCTTTGCTTCTTCAAAAGTTTCAAAGCGCATCTCTAGCCTTGGCAGAACATAAGCTTCAATGTTAGGTGGCTGCACGCAACAGTGAGCAAACAAAAACGCAGTTATGAAAATTTTAAATGGGGTGGTCACAGTACCATGGTATGGACTGTGCTTGTATGTTTTTTTTTCTATATGGATACTTACATGTGTATAGCTCTGTGCTGCCTCCGGTGTTTGCTGTTCACCCTGGTGTATGGGCGCGGGTGGTGTCACCCTTGGCACATGCAGCAATGCATCTCTTGGATGGAGCAATGTTGACGAAGATCTCCGTCTCTCATTGTACAGCCGTCTCCCCTCAGATTAGTTGTGAGGTTGCTGCTGTCTATATGGCTCATATCTTCTACTTTGGAACCTGCTAGAGCGGCCAAAATTTCTGTCTCTTTGGCCTGGTCTTCCCGTCGCAACCGCTTTTGCAGCACGGATGATTGATGTTGACAGAGCGACTGGTGGAAGCCTTGTTGCAACCCATCCACGGCTTCCTGTCCTTGGCTTTCTGCATGCGCTAGGGAAGGGAAACATTTGTTGTTGGGGATATTGGTGGCCTTGTTGCAACCCATGAGTGACAAAGCTTGTATTCCCATATATTGGTGTTTGCTGCATATAAGAACTTGTCCGTGCTTCTGATGATTCCGGTGTATCTTGAAATCTGCCTGTATTGTTGAAGTATCCAGGTGGTATTTCTGGTGTCACCCAACCAGGTGGTGCCCCATATCTGCTTGGCTCATCAAAAGCTTGCTGCATGCGCCGCCTTGCTCGCTTCTGCAATGACATTCAACAGTTTTGGGATTAATCTTTTCTGCATTTTTCTCGTATACATGCTATGGGTAACATGTCATGCACTGAAGGCATTGTACAAGTTGAACTTGCATCTCTGGTTGTTATTTAAACTTTTGTTCTCTATTTTGTATCTGGTTTCATTTTTAGTCGAACAGTATAACCGTACATGTTCAACACTGATGTACTGATGTACTGTTTTTTAGCACTACTTGTAAACTGAACATTGAACTTCAGAGATGTATGGATATGCATATTTTATAAAACTGATGCATGTCTTCTCTTTTGTTCATCTATAACTTATGCAACTACACTAGAAGTACTCCTAGTTTATGTATCATTGAACTTACTGTGTAACATGTGTATGTTTTTTCAACAACATTCTTTCACTAGTTCGAACTGACGCAACTACACGGTATGTACTATTAGAAATAACATCATACAACTTGCGGTGCAGCTGAACCTTATATAAAGCCTAGTAGCTCCTTGGACTGATGCATAAGTTTGTGTTTTTTGGTTTTGAACTGAAGCTATCATATTAGAGGTACTGACAGTAACCTCGACATCCAAATTGTGCATCAAGTGGCAGGGGTGTAATGAACTGATCATGCATTTGCAATGTACTACCAGGTTCTTCTTTCATAGCAGGACTGATGAACTGATGTACTGATATTACCTCCAGTTGACTGACTTCTTCTTCTTCTTCCTCTCGTGGTCGGCGTACTGGCATGTTCTAGGGAGGCGACGCCATTGACGCAGCTCCTGCTTGTGGTGGACGTCTGGCGAAGAGGTCTGGGGAGGCAGCGTCTTGCGGGGATCACTGCCCCGGAGAAGGAGCCCCGGCGACGGAGGGAGGCTGGAGGCAGCGGATCACGGCCCCGTCGTTGGATCCGGCGATGGAGGGAGGCAGGAAACGGCGGATCATGGCCCCGTCGTTGGATCCGGCGATGGAGGGAGCTAGGAGACGGCGGATCACGGCCTAGTCGATGGATCCGGCGACGGAAGGAGGCAGGAGACGGCGGATCACGGCCCCGACGATGAATCCGGCGACGGACGGAGGCAGGAGACGGCGGCGGATCCGTCGCCGGCCAATCACGGTGCCGCGGGCTCCCTCGCTCCGGCTGCCGCCGTCGCTCGCTCGCCAACGACGGCTGCCTTCGGCGGAAGAAGGCGGGTTGGTTTTGGTTCGGGCTGGATCGGGGGGATTGTACGGTGGTCGGCGCGTCGCGCCTATATAGGGCGGGGTAACAGAATATTATTCTGTTACTAGTAACAGAATAGTCCAACCCTATATATATAAAACTGAAATAAACATCCAATTAAATAAGTGACTATACAGATCATTCGCACACACCTCAATCAACAATTGCATGCATTCTAAAGTAGGAGAAACGATCGTTTAGTCATCTACTTCTTGTGACGCTCCCGCCACTTCTATGTGGCTCGATCCCTCGTCTGGGACAGGAAGAAGACAGTTCCTCATGTCAATGATCCGCCTGTACATCTCGTATCTTGTGTACGCGTCCTTGGTCGCGTACTTGACGTGTTCTTCATCCAGTCTCTCATGCCAAACACTGTGCCAGGCGTTCTTGTCCTTCTTGCTCTCTTCCTTCATCTTCGCGTAGTAGGGGTCGATAATGCCGAGGCGAGGTCAACCAGGGAGTTCTGTTTGTTGTTGTCGCTGCCCCAGACCTTGTAGTGGTGCTAGATGTTAACAAGATTCGGGCATTTCAAGCCCGAAACCTTGAGCGCTTTTAGATCGTTGGTGGTGTCCACCTTAGAGAAACTGTAGTCAGAGCTGTTGATAAACCTGGAGAAATGCTCGCAAGGCCTTGTGGCAAGGTGGTAGTGGTAGATGAGGACGTCATGTCGCATGCACAACTGGGCGATGGCAACCTTCTGATCGTGCCCGACACGACCCATGGTGTACTCGAGGTCGAAGCCGACCACTCGGTACTTGTCCTCGGCAAGGAACTCCTCCATAGTTTGGATGGAGCTCTCCACCGAGACCGGATCGTTCGTGTACACCACCGAGAGGGCCTTCCCCCTCACGTGGGTGTCCACTACGTGATGCGTGGTGAACTGCCCGCCGTTGTCGTCGTCAGCCGCTGGGAGCGCCATTGGAGCCACGAGGAGTGCCATTCAAACTGCTGGATGTCCTCTTTGTATGTGTCTTCATGTGTGTGCTTATTGTGTCGTGTGAGCGAGAGATATAAGGTAAATGGCCGCAGGAATAAATGGGGGCCGGGCAGCCTGTACTCTCTGCGCGTCCACATGGTGGTTTTTGCAGCGGGTAACTGCATCGTCGCGCCGCGCCCGGCGCAACGGCATGCACACTAACGTGCGTGATCGTGTGTCGGCCCCAATCACTAGCTGCGCGCGTGGAGGGACGAGGGCAGAGCACACGGAGTGACGCGAAAGCAGAGCGCGCGCGGAGGGACGTGAGCAGAGCGCCCCGCGGCCGCCTGAACCGCAAGCAACCACACGCATAGAGCAGTTGAACACGCAGGAAATAGTCGCCGACCGACAGTTGCGTCGCTGCGTAGAGAGCGGCCGTGTGCTACCACCTCCGTCTAGTCTATAGTCCCCTTTATATTCTGTGCCATACTTTGCCCTTAAATTTAATCCACAAAATGTTAATGCATGTTATAAAAATTATATAATTGGAAACTTTGTTCAAATACGAATCCAACTATATAATCTTTGGCGACATGCATTCGTATTTTATTAGTTAACTAGTATGTACGCACGTGTAATGCACGTCTTAACAACATTGTCCGAAGGTGGGACACAACACTCCAGTTGTTCTATGTTGACACGAGAAATTTTTTTTGAAAAGAATAGGAGGCAATCAATATCATTTCTTCCCCAAAGGTGGGACGTTCCCTACGGAAACCATCATGCTTGTTGTGAGAAGCTCTAGTTTGTGAGAAGCATATACCCAAACCTGCCCCAAATGGGATAAAAAATTTACCACAACATGTTGATGTTGCTTCATGATAGCATGCCAAGTTTCATGAATTTCAGACGAGTTTTGTATTTACTAGAATTTAAAAACCAGGTATCTCAATGTTGTCCCGGCAATCAACGGTGCCCTGGTGATTGAAATTCATTACCATTTCTTGCATGAGACCTAAGCATGCACCCAAGGAAACAGATTTGATTTTTCAACCAATTTATATGCACTGGAGCATATGCATGTAGTTCAAATTTGAATTATGCACATAAATGCATTAAAAACTCAGTTAATGCATAAAAATGTCGAAACGAATCCCGAAAAATCACAAAAATTGACACAACACTCCAGTTGTTCTATGTTGACACGAGATTTTTTTGAAAAGAATAGGAGGCAATCAATATCATTTCTTCCCCGAAGGTGGGACGTTCCCTACCGAAACCATCATGCTTGTTGTGAGAAGCTCTGGTTTGTGAGAAGCATATACCCAAACCTGACCCAAATGGGAATTTTTTTTACCACGGCATGTTGACGCCGCTCCATGATAGCATGCCAAGTTTCATGAATTTCAAACGAGTTATGGATTTACTAGTTAAAAACCAGGTATCTCAATGTTTTGCCGGCAATCAACGGTGCCCTGGTGTTTGAAATTCATTCCCGGTTCTTGGAAGGGACCTAAGCATGCACCCAAGGAAACAGATTTGATTTTTCAACCAATTTATATGCACTGGAGCATGTGCATGTAGTTCAAATTTGAATTATGCACATAAATGCATTAAGAGGCAATGGATATCGTTTCGTACCCAAAGGTGGGACGTTCCCTACCGAAACAATCATGCTTGCTGTCAGAAGCTCTGGTTGTGAGAAGCATATACCCAAACCTGCCCCAAATGGGACAAAAAATTTACCATGGCATGTTGATGCCACTCCATGATAGCAAGCCAAGTTTCATGAATTGCAGACGAGTTTTGGATTTACTAGAATTTAAAAACCATGTATCTCAATGTTTTGCCGGCAATCAACGGTGCCCTGATGTTTGAAATTCTTTCCCATTTCTTGCATGGGACCAAAGCATGCACCCAAGGACACATATTTGATTTTTCAACTAATTTATATGCACACGAGCATGTGCATGTAGTTCAAATTTGAATTATGCACATAAATGCATTGAAAACTCAGTTAATGCATAAAAATGTCCAAACAAACCCCGAAAATCACAAAAATTGACACAACACTTCTGTTGTTCTATGTGGACACGAGAAAATTTTTGAAAGCAACAAGAGGCAGTGGATATCGTTTCGTCCCCAAAGTTGGGAGTTCCCTACCGAGACCAGCATGATTGTTGTGATAAGCTCTCGTTTGTGAGAAGCATATACCCAAACCTGCCCCAAATGGGACAAAAAATTTACCACGTCATGTTGATGCCGCTCCATGATAGCATGCCAAGTTTCATGAATTTCAAACGAGTTTTGGATTTACTAGAATTTAAAAGCCAGGTATCTCAATGTTTTTGCCGGCAATCAACAGTGCCCTAGTGATTGAAATTCATTACCATTTCTTGCATGAGACCTAAGCATGCACCCAAGGACACAGGTTTGATTTTTCAACCAATTTATATGCACTAGAGCATGTGCATGTAGTTCAAATTTGAATTATGCACATAAATGCATTGAAAACTCAGATAATGCATAAAAATGCCCAAACGAACCCCAAAAATCACAAAAATTGACACAACACTCCTGTTGTTCTATGTTGCCATAAGAAAATATATGAAAGCAATAAGAGGCAATGGATATCGTTTCGTCCCCATAGGTGGGACGTTCCCTACCGAAACCATCATGCTTGTTGTGAGAAGCTCTAGTTTGTGAGAAGCATATACCCAAACCTGCCCCAAATGAGATAAAAAAATTACCACGACATGTTGATGTCGCTCCATGATAGCATGCCAAGTTTCATGAATTTCAGACAAGTTTTGGGTTTACTAGAATTTAAAAATCAAGTATCTCAATGTTGTGCCGGCAATCAACGGTGCCATGGTGATTGAAATTCATTACCATTTCTTGCATGGGACCTAAGCATGCACCCAAGGAAACATATTTGATTTTTCAACCAATTTATATGCACTGGAGCATGTGCATGTAGTTCAAATTTGAATTATGCGCATAAATGCCTTAAATACTCAGTTAATGCATAAAAATGTCGAAACGAACCCTAAAAAATCACAAAAATTGACACAACACTCCTGTTGTTTAACTTGACTTTTTTTTGAAAGCAATAAGAGGCAATGGATATCTTTTGTTCCCCAATTGTGGGACGTTCCCTACCGAAACCATCATGCTTCTTGTGAGAAGCTCTGGTTTGTGAGAAGCATATACCCAAACCTGCCCCAATTGGGACAAAAAATTTACCACGGCATGTTGATGCCGCTCCATGATAGCATGCCAAGTTTCATGAATTTAAAAGGAGTTTTGGATTTACTAGTTAAAAACTAGGTATGTCAATGTTTTGCCGGCAATCAACGGTGCCCTGGTGTTTGAAATTCATTCCCATTTCTTGCATGGGACCAAAGCATGCACCAAAGGAAACATATTTGATTTTTCAACCAATTTATATGCACTGGAGCATGTGCATGTAGTTCAAATTGGAATTATGCACATAAATGCATTGAAAACTCACTTATTGCATATACTCGAACCTGCCCCAAATGGGACAAAAATTTTACCACGGCATGTTGATGCCGCTCCATGATAGCATGCCAAGCTTCATGAATTTCAGACGAGTTTTGGATTTAATAGAATTTAAAAACCAGGTATCTCAATGTTTTTGCCGGCAATCAATGGTGCTATAGTGATTGAAATTCATTACCATTTCTTGCATGGGATCTAAGCATGCAACCAAGGACACAGATTTAATTTTTCAACCAATTTATAAGCACTGGAGCATGTGCATGTATTTCAAATTTTAATTATGCACATAAATGTATTGAAAACTCAGTTAGTGCATTAAAAATGTCCAAACGAACCCCAAAAAATCTCAAAAATTGACACAACACTCATGTTGTTCTATGTTGACACGAGAAATTTTTTGAGAGCAATAAGAGGCAATGGATATCATTTTGTCCCCAAAGATGGGACGTTGCCTACCGAAACCATCATGCTTGTTGTGAGAAGTTCTGGTTTGTGAGAAGCATATGCCCAAACCTGACCCAAATGGGACACAAAATTTACCACGACATGTTGATGTCGCTCCATGATAGCATGCCGAGTTTCATGAATTTCAAACGAGTTTTGGATTTACTAGAATTTAAAAACTAGGTATCTCAATGTTGTCCTGGCAATCAACGGTGACCTGGTGATTGAAATTCTTTACCATTTGTTGCATGGGACCTAAGCATGCAACCAAGGAAACAGATTTGATTTTTCAACCAATTTATATGCACTGGGGCATGTGCATGTAGTTCAAATTTGAGTTATGCACATAAATGCATTAAAAACTCAGTTAATGCATAAAAATGTCGAAACGAACCCTGAAAAATCACAAAAATTGACACAACACTCTTGTTGTTCTATGTTGACACGAGAAATTTTTTGAAAGCAATAAGAGGCAATGAATATCGTTTCTTCCCCGAAGGTGGGACGTTCCCTCCCGAAACCATCATGCTTGTTGTGAGAAGCTCTAGTTTGGGAGAAGCATATACCCAAACCTGTCCCCAAATGGGACAAAACATTTACCACGGCATGTTGATGCCGCTCCATGATAGCATGCCAAGTTTAATGAATTTCAAATGAGTTTTGGATTTACTAGTTAAAAACCAGGTATCTTAATGTTTTGCCGGCAATCAACGGTGCCCTGGTGTTTGAAATTCATTCCCATTTCTTGCATGGGACCTAAGCATGCACCCAAGGTAATAGATTTGATTTTTCAACCAATTTATATGCACTGGAGCATGTGCATGTAGTTCAAAATTTAATTATGCACATAAATGCTTTGAAAACTCACTTAATGCGTAAAAATGTGCAAACGAACACCGAAAAATCACAAAAATTGACACAACACTCCTATTGTTCTATGTTGACACGAGAAATTTTTTGAAAGCAATAAGAGGCAATGGATATCGTTTCGTACCCAAAGGTGGGACATTCCCTACCGAAACCATCATGCTTGTTGCGAGAAGCTTTGGTTTGTGAGAAGCATATACCCAAACCTGCCCCAAATGGGACAAAAAGTTTACCACGACATGTTGATGCCGCTCCATGATAGCATGCCAAGTTTCATGAATTTCAGACGAGTTTTGGATTTACTTGAATTTAAAAACCAGGTATTTCAATGTTTTTGCCACCAATCAACGGTGCCCTAGAGATTGAAATTCATTACCATTTCTTGCATGGGACCTAAGCATGCACCCAAGGAAACAGATTTTATTTTTCAACCAATTTATATGGACTGGAGCATGTGCACATAGTTCAAATTTGAATTATGCACATAAATGCATTGAAAACTCAGTTAATGCATAAAAATGTCCAAACGAACCCCGAAAATCACAAAAATTGACACACCACTCATGTTGTTCCATGTTGACACGAGAAAAAAATGTGAAAGCAATAAGAGGAAATGGATATCGTTTCGTCCCCAACGGTGGGACGTTCCCTGCCGAAACCATCATTATTTTTGTGAGAAGCTCTGGTTTGTAAGAAGCATATACCCAAACCTGCCCCAAATGGGACAAAAAGTTTACCACGGCATGTTGATGCCGCTCCATGATAGCATGGCAAGTTTCATGAATTTCAGACGAGTTTTGGATTTACTAGAATTTAAAAACCATGTATCTCAATGTTTTTGCAGGCAATCAACGGTGCCCTAGTGATTGAAATTCGTTACCATTTCTTGCATGGGACCTAAGCATGCACCCAAGGACACACATTTAATTTTTCAACCAATTTATATGTACTAGAGCATGTGCATGTAGTTCAAATTTGAATTATGCACATAAATGCATTGAAAACTCAGTTAATGCATTAAAAATGTCCAAATGAACCCCCAGAAATCACAAAAATTGACACAACACTCCTGTTGTTCTATGTTGACACGAGAATTTTTTTTGAAAGCAATAAGAGGCAATGGATATCGTTTCGTCCCCAAAGATGGGACGTCCCCTACCAAAACCATCATGCTTGTTGTGAGAAGCTCTCATTTGTGAGAAGCATATACCCAAACCTGCCCCAAATAGGACAAAAAATTTGCCACGACATGTTAATGCCGCTCCATGATAGCATGCCAAGTTTCATGAATTTCAGACGAGTTTTGGATTTACTAGAATTTAATAACCAGGTATCTTAATGTTTGTGGACGAGTGACGGTGGTAGGGTGTTTGACATTCATTCCCATTTCTTGCATGGGACCTAAGCAGGCAACCAAGGACACACATTTGAATTTTCAACCAATTTATATGAATTAGAGCATGTGCTTGTAGTTCAAATTTGAATTATGCACATGAATGCACAGAAAACTCAGTTAATGTCTAAAAATGTCCAAGCAAACCCCGAAAAATCCCAAAAATTGACACAACACTCCTGTTGTTCTATGTTGACACTAGGAAAAAAAATTGAAATTGAGAAGAGGCAACAGATATCGTTTCGTCCAGAAAGGTGAAACGTTCCCTACCGAAACCATCACACTTTTTGTGAGAAGCTCTATTTATGAGAAGCTTATACCCAAACTTGAAATAAATGGGACAAAATATTTACCAACTCATGTTGATGCCGCTCCATGATAGCATGCCAAGTTTCATGAATTTCAGATGAATTTTAGATTTACTAGAATTACAAAAGCAAGTACGTCGACGTTTGCCGGAGAGCCACGGCGTCGTGGTTTTCGAATTTCATCCCCATTTCTTGCATGGGACATAAGCATAAACCCATGGACACATATATGATTTTAAATCCCATGTTGGTGCACCGAAGCATGTGCATGTAGTTTAATTTTGAATTGTGCACCTGAAATAGCTGGAAAACCAATTTAGTGTATAAAATGTTCAAACGAACCCTTAATAATTCCAATTCTTTTACGACACACATATAGTTGCATGTTCACTGCAGATAAAAGGTATATCAATTCAAACACCGTCCATTGCCGCTGTGACCCCATGATGTAATTCAAATCAAGATGAAAAATCAAGTAGATCGCACACAGTTTATTATCACCAACTGTGTGAGATGCAACACAAAATATCCTGGAGCACCATCTTGTATAGTATGCCTATGGCTTACGCGAGAAGGTGCGTCGGCTACAGTCCACAGCTGGCGTCTCAAGCACACTAGCTCGCTCCCCAAATATCATTTTACTATTTAGTCGTCGCCTGTGAAAGATGGGCACGTGGACCCGCGTCGTGGGGGCAACTTCGGTGGCCCACTCCAGCGAGAGCGCAGCCGCAGCCGCCATGCGCATGCTAACAAGGTGCATGAGTGAGGCCGCAATCTGCGACCGGGCGGCCAAGGCAGCCCAAACGGTCGCAGTTGCTTCTCAGGTGGCAGCAGCAACATCTGCCTCAGGGATAGCAACTGGCGAGAGCGGCACATCATTTGTCCATTCCGCAACGGCGGCCTTAGCCCTGATGGAGGCCGCCCACGACCATGTCGAGGCCGCCCACAACCAGCTCCTGGCGGTCACCGCACAAATCGAACGAAGCTTCTCCGACAACGGTCGGCAACCCACGGCCGAAGAGCTGGCAATTGCCGAGAGCATTCGAGCAGCCGTCCGTTCCTCCGCCGCATACCTTGCGACGATGAAGCCCGTCCAAGCCCAGATCACGGCCGCTCACGCCTAGCTCGTGGCGGCCTTTTCCAAGGAGATGGCGGACGCGGATGGCGAGATGCTTGCCGAGTATGGTGCGATGGATGCGATGGGGCCCCTTCCCGAGGAGACCGTCGGGCGCGAGCTGGACATGGAGGCGGCGGCGGAGATCGACGAGCACCAGCCGTAGTACTAGTACTCTTTGTTTTGTTTAATTAAGAGCACCGGTCTTTAATTTGTTAGAGTAATGTTTAGGTCAGCTAGCTCTGTTTAATTGCTGAACTTGCTCGATTAAGAAGTGTGGGTGTGTTGTAGTCTCCTTTGTGTACCCAAATTATACAATGACGTGGATGACCACTATAACCATGGAAATTCAAACCAAAATTTTTGACGTTCAAACTCATCACACACGGGTAAAGCTATCTGAATCGTTTGTGATGTTCACATATCATACACAGTCCTGAATAAGGGACCGTGTCTGATGACACTTTGCGTGCCAGTTTTTTGGCTGAAGCGATTCCAAATTTTCGGCTTCCACGGAAATATCTACCTCCTTGCCCCCTCCCCCTTACCAAAAGCCACATTTCCCCCCTATTTTCACCTTCCTTTCCAAGTTGAAACCTTCACTCCTTGCTTGCAGCGCCGCCTCCTCGCCGGTGACTCTCCTTCATGCTGCTCGGCCTCGTCTATCCAGGCAGGTAATCCACACCCGGCCCCCATCCTCCTCCTTCCACATCCCACATGCCCAGACTGCCGGCGTGAGCGACACCTTCCACCCAAATTACCGACCCCTCCACCAAATAAGCGCCGCCCTAAGCCATGGTGCATGCAGTTTAGCCAGGATCTCAAGGAGCATTTGGCAGCGGAGAAGCAAATCGCGACCGCACGCGTGCATGAGGTCGCGATGGCTGCCATTCGTGCTGACCCCCGGATCTTGGAGGAGCACCTTGCCATTTGCTAGCTATGTCGGTTAAGCATTCTCGGTTTACCCGTTGCGTGTGCTGCTCCTGCCTTTCCTTCACAAATTCCAGTGAATTGTGCTATCTAATTTTACCATGCAATCTGTTGCTCTAGTGTATATGTTCTATATGTCGTGCAGTGTGGTGCTCACTTATTAATTGTTTTGTTAATTAGTTATCGTCTTCAGTTAACTGTTTGGTTCAATTCTGATGTTCAATTCTTTAGGCTGCAATTTTGTATTGTCTTCCATGTGAGAAATAAATCGAATTTATCTTTACAAAATACATGAGAAACGAATACAATTGCTATATTTCCAAGTTGTCAAGCATGCTTGGTTTGGTTATACATTCTGCAATGTGGTGCTCAGTTAACGTTTCGTTCATTTGTGTTGTGGTGTTTAGTTAACTGTTTGGTTCAATTATGCAATGCGATGTTAAATAGTTGTGGGTGCATTCTGTTATTGTATACCATGTGAGGATGTGACGTCCTCCATTCAATCGCACACTAATCATACACGCAAATGTGTACGATCAAGATCAAGGACTCACGGGAAGATATCACAACACAACTCTAGACACAAATAAAATAATACAAGCTTTATATTACAAGCCATGGGCCTCGAGGGCTCGAATACATAAGCTCGAATACACAAGAGTCAGCGGAAGTAACAATATCTGAGTACAAACATGAGTTAGACAAGTTTGCCTTAAGAAGGCTAGCACAAAAGCAGCAACGATCGAAAAGGCAAGGCCTCCTGCCTGGGAGCCTCCTAACTACTTCTGGTCGTCGACGGTCTCCACGTAGTAGTATGCATCGGCGACATCTAGCTCCTGGGCTCCGACATCTGGTTGCATCAACCAGAAAGAAGAAGAAAGGGGGAAAAGGGGGAGCAAAGCAACCGTGAGTACTCATCCAAAGTACTCGCAAGCAAGGATCTACACTACATATGTAACACTATCAAAGGAAAAGTATATGTGGACTGTGCTGCAGAAATACCAGAATAGAGAGAAGGCCTAGTCCTATCGAAGACTAGCATCTTCTGGAAACCACCATCTTGCAACAACAGGAGGGAGTAGAGTAGCATAAAGTAAAGTAGTAGTAGTGTTATCAACCTCGGGCAGAGATCGTTTCTCGACCCCCTGCGAGAAAGCAATCCCAAAGCCATACTATCCAGTTATCATCACAATCCATTACTCATCACCATCCAGTCTCATCACAATTATCCAGTTCTAGTTGTATCGACCGGGATACAACTCCAAGTGTCCGTTACCGTAGGACAGGCTATCGATAGATGTTTTCTTCCCTGCAGGGGTGCACCAACTTATCCACCACGCTCGATTAACTCCGGCCGGACACACTTTCCTGGGTCATGCCCGGCCTCGGCCAAACAATACGCCGCAGCCCGACCTAGGCTTAATAGAGAGATCAAGCACGCCGGACTAAACCTATGCCCCTAGGGGTCATGGGCCATCTCCCCGGGAACTCCTGCATGTTGCGTGGGCGGCCGGTGAGCAGACCTAGCTACCTCCCTAAAAAGGCAGGAGCTTACCTGTCCAACCCGTAGCGCCCGCCGATCCGACGCGTCTATTAAGCTTCGGCTGATGTATACGACGCAGAACGCCCATACTATGCCCACGTGATGGTTAGTGCTATCAGGCTAGAGGCCTCTCGGATCAAATATCCAAATCATAGTGGATTAGGAACGCGCGGTAACAAGCAGAGACTCACGAAAGATGTGACCCTGTTGCCCCGTCTCGAGGACTTGCGGCAAGGGCTAGGAATGCCCGGCCACGCCTCGTAATTATCTCGCGGGCACCCTCTAGGTCAACCCGTCTCCACATCACTCACAATTAAGCTCGCGCGGGTACCCCTCAGGGTCGACCCGTCTTTCCAAGTAACAAGGGTAAAGTCCAAGTATCCATGTGTCCAAACATCAAGGGGAAACCCCGAGGAATCACCCCCGGTGAATTCCACTCGATGTAATCATCAAGGTGAACGTAAACGGATCCACCCTCGAGGTTCACACTTGAGGGGTTGCACGACAGAGCTGCATCGGAAGTGGTTAAGGAGGAAATCACCCTCGATGACCATGACCAAATAGCTACACTACAGGTTAACAAAAGAAGTGCTGAAGAGGGATCACCCTCGGCACTCGATAGTAACCCAGTAGTGTCGAGCAACTAAGGGAAAGTGATGTGTGGTGTCGGGGCCTGGTCTTCGATCCCGTTGATCGGGTCTTCGATGATGAAGCAGGGGCAACAGGGACAAGGTGGGGTCATCGATGTATCACTAACCAACCTATACTAAGCAGTTTAGGATAAGGTAAGGTACAACAAAGAGATACAAAAGCAGGCTATGCATCGTAATAGGAGCAAACAATAACAGTAGCAAAATCTAATGCAAGCATGAGAGTATGGAGTGGGCGATATCGGGATGATCAAAGGGGGGGTGCTTGCCTGGTTGCTCTGGCAAGGAGGGGTCGTCGTCGACGTAGTCGATCACCGGGGCGTCATCGGCCTCGGGATCTACCAGAGAGAAGAGGGGGAAGAAACAGTAAATATATAGCAAACAGAGGTATCACTAAGCATGACATGACGATACGTAGCGCTAGGCGTGCTCTAACGCGGTACTACACGTTGCAGGCGAAGGGGGGAAACATCCGAGGATGAATTCCCGACGTTAGGCGGATTCCGGACAAAGGAAAGGAGGGGAAAAGTTCCATGTTCAACATGCTAGGGGCATGTGATAGATGAACGGACCGCGCATTCGGATTCGTTGTATTTTTCTGTGCAACTTTCATGTAGAAAACTTTTTCATCCGAGTTACGGTTTAATTTCTAAGAATTTACAAAGCTTAAACAATATTCTGGAATTATCTAAATTAACAAAAATAGAAATATGACCTCAACATGACGTGCTGATGACGTCAGCAGTCAACAGACTCGCTCACCAGGTCAAACTGACCTGTGGGTCCAGTGGGACCCACATGCCATAGACAGAGAGCTAATTGAGTTCATTTTAAATAAATAGAGCTAATTAAGGGGGGTGGGCCCCGGGTGTCAGTGGCTGCATAGGTTAATTAACCATTTTAAATTACACTAAGGTTAATTAGCGAGTGGGGCCCTTTGTCATTGACAAGGGCGCTTGATCAGCAAAGTTGATCGAGTCAACTTAGTCAGCAGGACGCGGGCCCGGCCGGCGTGTCCTGGGGGGCCGACCGCCACGCCGCCAGGCGCCGGAGAACGCTCCGGCGACCTCTCCCATGGCGGCACGACGCCGGAGACGGCCAGGATTCGCCTACAAGGGGCCAACACGGGCGCGGACGGGCGCATTCAAACGGGGAGAGCCCGCCGCGTCGCGTGGTGATGCCGGCCGGAGCTGGAGCTGCTGGAAACGGCACCGGTGACGAGCTTGGCGGCGGTGGCTCTCGGGCGTGCGTGGAAACGACGCTAGGAGGAACGAGGAGGCACGCTGGTGGTGGCTTGGACTCGCACGAGCTCCCGGAGCTCGATGCGAGGCTCAGACGCGCGTTACAGTGGCGAAGGCCACGACGGCCAGCTCGTCGGCGGTGATGCGTGCGGGTGCTAGCGGAGCAGCGGCTACGGCGCGTTCGCAGGCTGAAAGGAGGGGAGCAGGAGACGGAGGAGCTCACCTAGCGGCACGCATGGCGGCCCCTGACGGCTTAGGAGCAGCAGGGGTGTTGGTGGAGCAACGGCGACGTCGCGGTGGCCGGAGATGGGGACGAGGATGAACGGCGGCTGCGGTGCCTCCCAGCTCCAGCTAAGGCCACCAGTCGACGTAGTCGACCTCGGCGGAGCTCACCGACAGGGTCAGCGGGCGCGGGGCCGCTGGTGGCCACGACAACGACGGAGGGCGGCGGCGACTACGCTCAGGCCGCGGATCTGGAGGAGAGGAGGGGCGAAGCGAGCGCGTGGGCGAGAGAGAGAGAGAGGGGGCAAGTGGGCGAGTGGGAGGTGAGGGGGACGAGGCGTCGGGCGGCCTTATCCCCTCCCATCGACGGCGAGGTGGTCCGATGGCGGCCATGCTGGCGCCCTCTGTCGGTTGAACAGGTGAGGGAGAGCGACGACCAAGGGGGGTGTTGGCCGGCCTGTTGGGCCAGCTGGCCCGGGTGGGCCGAAGCCTGAGTGAGACAGATGGCCTCTCTCTCTCCCCTCTACTTCTCCTTTTCTTTTTCTTTTTCCAGCAGCTTTTGCATTTTCTTTATAGCCAATAATGACTTTGCAAAATTATGCCACTGGCCAAAACAATTACAAAGAATTAAAGTGCACTGCCACAAAAAGGTTGGGAGGCTTTTGGAAAAGTTGCCAATTTTATAATTTAAAAAGGACATTTAATTTATTGCTTAGGTCACTATTTTAAGTAGTTTAGGCCACTTAAACCCTTTGCAAAAATGTTGGTTCACCACCAATATTAGTTGTGGAATATTTGGCACATGATGAACATTTTTGTCTTCATGTCTGAGCATTTTGAATTTCACACAGAATTTGAATTTGAATTCAACTAGAATTTGAAAGAACATGAGACAATAATGATTAGACACATGTTTAGCAAAAAGATTAACTTAACCCCAGGGGTTACTGTAGCATCATTACACCGGGGTGTTACAACTCTCCTCCTCTAAAAGAAATTCTCGTCCTGAGAATTAAGAGGTAGAAGGAACAGGTCGGGTATTCAAAGACGGAGGTTATCCTCGCGTTCCCAAGTGGCTTCATCCTTAGAATGATTTCACCATTGTACCTTGAGGAACTTGGTAACCTTCTGGCTTGTTCGACGTTCAGCTTCTTCAAGAATGCAGATCGGATGCTCCTTGTATGTGAGATCATCTTGAACTCCAATCAATTCCGGATCCACTTCACGTTCCGGATCCTTGAAGCACCGACGAAGTTGCGACACGTGGAAGACATCATGAACATGAGAGAACTGAGGTGGCAACTCCAGTTGATAAGCCACCAGTCCACGACGGGCGAGAATGCGGAAGGACCAATGTAGCGCCGAGCTAGCTTGCCCTCGACTCGAACCGATGAGTGCCTCTCAAAGGAGTGACACGCAGATAAGCTTGTTCACCAGGTTGATAAGTTGAACCCGGTGTTTCGGTCATAGTTGCTCTTCCGACGGATGGGCCGCTTTGAGATTATCCGGACAATGCGAACCTGCTCTTCAGCTTGTTGAATAATGCCTGGACCAATGAGCGTCCGTTCCCCAGTTTCTGACCAATTCAGAGGGGTTCGGCACTTACGTCCATATAACACTTTGAAGGGTGCCATCTTCAAGCTGGCTTGATAGCTGTTGTTATAAGAGAACTCCGCATAAGGGAGAGATTCTTCCCACTTCTTGCTAAAAGAAATAACACAAGCCCGAAGCATGTCTTCAAGAATTTGATTGACTCGCTCGACTTGGCCTTGGGATTGGTGATAATAAGCAGTGCTCCAGGTAATATGAGTTCCCCTTGCCTCTTGGAAAATATCCCAGAACTTCGAAGTGAAAATACTACCGCGGTCTGAACTGATCTCCTTCGGAATGCCGTGGAGCGACACAATTCTGGAGATATACAAGTTTGCTAATTGACTAGCAGTGATAGTCTCCTTGACTGGCAGAAAGTGAGCAACCTTCGAGAATTGGTCGATGACGACAAAGATAGCATCGTTACCTTTATGAGACTTGGGAAGGCCAGTGATGAAGTCCATTTGGATCTTATCCCACTTCCATTCAGGAATCAGAAGCGGTTGTAGAAGTCCAGCCGGTTTCTGATGTTCTGCTTTGACGCGACGACAAACGTCACATTCTTCAATATATCGAGCAATTTCTTGCTTCATATTAGACCACCAGTACTTCTGACGGATGTCTAGATACATCTTGGTACTTCCCGGATGAATAGAGAGAGGGGTGTCATGCACTTCTTTCATCACCTTCTCTGTCATAAGCTCGAACCGGGGCACCACAATGCGATCTCTGAAGTATAAGGTTCCATCTTCACCAAGTGAGAAATCTCTGGATTTGTCTAATGCAAGATCCTTTTTCATCAGGTCAACATGAGCATCTTTGGCTTGAGCAGACTTGATTGCTTTTAGAAGAGTTGGTTCCAAGACAAGGTCATTCAGAGAACCCTGTGGAACTAGTTGAAGGTTCAGCTTGCATAGCTCTTCATAAAGGCAGGGTTGAGCTTTGAAAACCATGTGATTGTTGCAATAAGACTTACGGCTCAGGGCATCGGCCATTACATTAGCCTTGCCAGGGGTATAGGATATACCGCAGTTGTAGTCAGCAATAGCTTCCATCCATCGCTGCTGACGGAGGTTCAGATCTAGCTGAGTAAATAGGTACTTCAGACTCTGATGATCAGTGAAGATCTCGCAACGATTACCGAGAAGGTATTGTTGCCATAGCTTTAGTGCAAAGATAACCGCAGCAAGCTCAAGGTCATGAACTGGGTAGTTCTCTTCGTGAGGACGCACTTGACGGGAGGCATAAGCAATCACTTTGCGCTCTTGCATTAGGACGCAGCCTAATCCTTGTCGTGAAGCGTCGCAATAGATGACGAAGTCCTTGCGAGAATCAGGGGGAGCAAGCACTGGGGCAGATGTCAGCTTGTCCTTGAGTGCCTGGAAGCTTTCCTGACACTTTTCAGTCCAATCAAACTTAACGCCTTTGTGTAGCAGATTGGTCAGTGGCTTGGCGATCTTGGAGAAGTTCTCGACAAAGCGTCGACAATAGCTGGCTAGGCCGAGAAAGCTTCTGACTTGCTTGACCGTCTTCGGAGGGGTCCAGTCAAGAATAGCCTAAACTCGCTCTGGGTTGACGACAATACCATCCTTGGAGATGACATGACCAAGGTAGGTGACTTCGGGTAACCAGAATTCGCACTTGGAATACTTGGCATAAAGTTGATGCTCTCGAAGCTTCTCTAGAACAAGTCGAAGATGTTCAACATGTTCTTCTTTGTTCTTTGAATAAACCAGGATATCATCTAGATAGACTACGACGAACTTGTCGAGGTAATCCATGAATATGTAGTTCATCAGACGAGAGAATGTAGCTGGAGCATTGGTCAAACTGAATGACATGACGGTGTACTCGTAAGAACCACAACGAGTGACGAAGGAGGTCTTTGGAATATCCTCTTCACGAACACGGATCTGGTGGTAACCCAACCTGAAGTCGAGTTTAGAGAATATCGATGAACCAGCCAATTAATCATACAGATCATTGATTCAAGGAAGGGGATATTTGTTCTGAATTGTAGCTTGGTTGATAGGACGATTGTCTTGGACCAAACGGTTCGTTCCGTCCTTCTTCTTGACGATGAGAGAAGGTGCTCCCCAAGCAGAGGAACTTGGTCGAATGAAACCCTTATGAAGAGATTTGTCGATTTCCTCCTTCAGTTCAAGGAGATCATGAGGTGGCATCTTGTAGGGTCATTTGGCAATAGGAACGGTGCCTGGTTTCAAGTCGATGACGAACTCGACAGCCCGGGCAGGGGGTATTCCTGGAAGTTCTTCTGGAAATACGTCTTGGAAGTCGCGAACGACTGGAATCTTTTCAATTCCTTCAAGAGGTGTTGCGTTCAACGCATTCAAAGCATAAAGTCGTGCTTCAGCGTTTTGAACCAGATGAGCATTGTAGCTTACTATCTCATCTGAAGGGTGCAGAAGGTGGACGGTTTTAGTGGCACAAACGATATAAGCCGTATGTGCTTTCAACCAATCCATTCCCAGAATGAGGTCAATATTGGAAGACTTCAGAATAATGGGAGAGGCATGGAACTCTAATCCTTCAATCTCAATGACGACGTTGTGGCTAACCATGGTGGTTCGACATTGGCCCGCGGGGGTGTTTACCACCAATGGAATGTGCATCTCTTCGTATTTAATGCCATGCCTGAATGCAAAATCTTATGACATGAATGAATGCGATGCTCCTATATCAAATAAAACAGAAGCCGGTACTGAATTAACGAGAAGAGTACCCATCACAGTGGCAGGCTGGTCTTGAGCTTCATTCAGATCAACATGATTAGCCTGACCACGACCATAAGGTCTGGCATTGTTGTTATGGGGCTGATTGTTACGACTAGTTGAAGGCAGAGCCAGCTGATTCTTTTTCTGATTGCACTCTTTAGCAAGGTGGCCTGGGCGGCCACATCTGAAGCACATACCATCATTGGGATCGGGAGCAGGAGCTTGGGATGGTACATCTCGAAGAAGCTGCCTCTGCGGTGGAGGAGGCAGACGAGGTGAGCATAGGACTGTCTTGGTGCGGGTGCAGTTGGACGATACATGCTGTGGGGGATCCATATCCGACGTTTTTGCGCAGACGGGCCTGAAGATGAGCCAGAGTCACGGCTGCGCCTGAGGGATCCCTGGTGTTCCTGAAGACCAGTCTCAACTTGAATATCCTTGTTCACCAAGGTGGCGAAGTCGGCAAAGTCATGAACGAGCAGTGCTAGCTTGATATCAGGTTGAAGTCCATCACGAAACTTTTCCTGCTTATGAGCATCAGTAGCAATGTCTTCTTCAGCATAACGGGACAACTCCAAGAATTCCTGCTGATAAGCATCTACAGACTTGTTGCCTTGGGTGAGGTTGCAGAAATCTCGCTTCTTCTTGTCCATGATTCCGTGAGGAATGAAGCGGGCACGGAAAGCATCTTGGAAATCCGGCCAAGTGATGACCGTTCCAGCAGGTAGGGTACGCCTGTGGCTGTCCCACCATTGAGCAGCAGGACCTTTCATAAAGAAAGATGCAAAGGTGACATAGCTGGCAGGGGCCACACTAGCAGACTCCATTTCATACATGATGTCACGGAGCCAGTCATCAGCATCAAGGGGTTGAGTTTAGCTGCGGTAGATAGTTGGGTTGAGGCGCATGAAGTCCCGCAGAGTTACTGGGGTTGGTTGTTGATTCATGTTCGGACGAGGAAACTGAGCCATCATTCCTTCCATGAACTGGCGGTTCAGCCCAAATTGTTGCATCATTCCAGCAAAGAATTCGGGCGGTGGTGGAGCATTGGCACCACGGCCACGACCAGCGGGTCTAACCATCCTGCTAACATGTAACAGGGGGTAGTTCAGCATTGAGCATTTGCAAAGACAAGGATCATTCATGATGAAAACATGCATAATGAAGGAGGTACAATGGATACCACTTTGTAGTCAACACGACAGTGTGTGCACTACTCAAAATGCTATTCTAAGGAATAACTATGGCTTTATCCAACTTCGGGGTGAATGTGGTCACGGGATCCTAATGTTAAAGTTAGTAAATTCGTTGAACCCGAGTAGAAGAGAGTTCAGAGTCCCAGAGTAAAGGTTGAGGAGTAAAAGATCCTAATACCACCCAATGGCGACTTGGGCCCGTAAGACACACATCCAATGTTAGTAAAGGTTTTTCAGTGACTAGACTCAACTTCGGCCAAGGAGTTGGAAAGGGGGCTACCTACAGGCAGTCGGCTCTGATACCAACTTGAGACGCCTTCGATTCAATCGTACACTAATCATACACGCAAATGTGTACGATCAAGATCAAGGACTCACGGGAAGATATCACAACACAACTCTAAACACAAATAAAATAATACAAGCTTTATATTACAAGCCATGGGCCTCGAGGGCTCGAATACATAAGCTCGAATACACAAGAGTCAGCGGAAGTAACAATATCTGAGTACAGACATGAGTTAGACAAGTTTGCCTTAAAAAGGCTAGCACAAAAGCAGCAACGATCGAAAAGGCAAGGCCTCCTGCCTGGGAGCCTCCTAACTACTTCTGGTCGTCGACGGTCTCCACGTAGTAGTATGCATCGGCGGTGGCATCTAGCTCCTGGGCTCCGACATCTGGTTGCATCAACCAGAAATAAGAAGAAAGGGGGAAAATGGGGAGCAAAGCAACCATGAGTACTCATCCAAAGTACTCGCAAGAAAGGATCTACACTACATATGCAACATTATCAAAGGAAGGCTGTATATGTGGACTCGGCTGCAGAAATGCCAGAATAGAGAGAAGGCCTAGTCCTATCAAAGACTAGCATCTTCTGGAAACCACCATCTTGCAATAACAGGAGGGAGTAGAGTATCATAAAGTAAAGTAGTAGTAGTGTTATCAACCTCGGGCAGAGATCCTTTCTCGACCCCCTGCGAGAAAGCAATCCCAGAGCCATACTATCCAGTTATCATCACAATCCATTACTCATCACCATCCAGTCTCATCACAAGTATCCAGTTCTAGTTGTATCGATCGGGATACAACCCCAAGTGTCCGTTACTGTAGGACAGGCTATCGATAGATGTTTTCTTCCCTGCAGGGGTGCACCAACTTACCCACCATGCTCGATTAACTCCGGCCGGACACACTTTCCTGGGTCATGCCCGGCCTCGGACAAACAATATGCCGCAACCCGACCTAGGCTTAATAGAGAGGTCAAGCACGCCGGACTAAAGCTATGCCCCCAGGGGTCATGGGCCATCTCCCCGGGAACTCCTGCATGTTGCGAGGGCGGCCGGTGAGCAGACCTAGCTACCTCCCTAAAAAGGCAGGAGCTTACCAGTCCAACCCGGCGCGCGTCGCTTAGTCGCTGACGTCTATTAAGCTTTGGCTGATGTATACGACGCAGAACGCCCATACTATGCCCACGTGATGGTTAGTGCTATCAGGCTAGAGGCCTCTCGGATCAAATATCCAAATCGTAGTGGATTAGGAACGCGCGGTAACAAGCAGAGACTCACGAAAGATGTGACCCCGTTGCCCCGTCTCGAGGACTTGCGGCAAGGGCTAGGAATTTCCGGCCACGCCTCGTAATTATCTCGCGGGCACCCTCCAGGTCAACCCGTCTCCACGTCACTCGCAATTAAGCTCGCGCGGGTACCCCTTAGGGTCGACCCGTCTTTCCAAGTAACAGGGGTAAAGTCCAAGTATCCTTGTGTCCAAACATCAAGGGGAAACCCCGAGGAATCACCCCCAGTGAATTCCACTCGATGTAATCATCAAGGTGAACGTAAGAGGATCCACCCTCGAGGTTCACACTTGAGGGGTTGCACGACAGAGCCGTATCGGAAGTGGTTGAGGAAATCACCCTCAATGACCACGACCGAATAGCTACACTACAGGTTAACAAAAGAAGTGCTGAAGAGGGCTCACCCACGGCACTCGATAGTAACCCAGTAGTGTCGAGCAACTAAGGGAAAGTGAAGTGCGGTGTCGGGTCCTGGTCTTCGATCCCGTTGATCGGGTCTTCGATGATGAAGCAGGGGCAACAGGGACAAGGTGGGGGTCACTGATGTATCACTAACCAACCTATACTAAGCAGTTTAGGTTAAGCAGGTAAGGTACAACAACAGATACAAAAGCAGGCTATGCATCAAAATAGGAGCAAACAATAACAGTAGCAAAATCTAATGCAAGCATGATAGTATGGAATGGGCGATATCAGGATGATCAAAGGGGGGGCTTGCCTGGTTGCTCTGGCAAGGAGGGGTCGTCGTCGACGTAGTCGATCACCGGGGCGTCATCGGCCTCGGGATCTACCGGAGTGAAGAGGGGGAAGAAATAGTAAATACATAGCAAACAGAGGTATCACTAAGAATGACATGACGATACGTAGCGCTAGGCGTGCTCTAACGCGGTACTACACGTTGCAGGCGAAGGGGGGAAAGATCCGAGGATGAATTCCCGACGTTAGGCGGATTCCGGACAAAGGAAAGGAGGGGGAAGTTCCATGTTCAACATGCCAGGGGCATGTGACAGATGAACGGACCGCGTATTCAAATTCGTTGGATTTTTCTGAGCAACTTTCATGTAGAAAACATTATCATCCGAGTTACGGTTTAATTTCTAAGAATTTACAAAGTTTAGACAATATTCTGGAATTATCTAAATTAACAAAAATAGAAATATGACGTCAGCATGACATGCTGATGACGTCAGCAGTCAACAGACTCGCTGACCAGGTCAAACTGACCTATGGGTCCACTGGGACCCACATGCAATAGACAGAGAGCTAATTGAGTTCATTTTAAATAAACAGAGCTAATTAAGGGGGGGTGGGCCCCGGGTGTCAGTGGCTGCATAGGTTAATTAACCATTTTAAATTACACTAAGGTTAATTAGCGAGTGGGGCCCTTTGTCATTGACAAGGGCGCCTGATCAGCAAAGTTGATGAGTCAACTTAGTCAGCGAGGGCCCGTGGGGCCATTGGCGATGTCCCACGAGGCTGATCGGCCACGTCGGCAGGGCACCGGAGAAGGCTCCGGCGACCTCTCCCGCGGCGGCACGACGTTGGAGACGGTCGGGATTCGCCTACAGGGGGCCAACACGTGCGTGGGCGGGCGCATTCAAACGGGGAGAGCCCGCCGCGTCGCGTGGTGAGGCCGGCCGGAGCTGGAGCTGCCGGAAACGGCACCGGCGACGAGCTTGGCGGCGGTGGCTCTCGGGCGTGCGTGGAAACGGTGCTAGGAGGAACGGGGAGGCGCGCTAGTGGTGGAGTTGGACTCGCACGAGCTCCCGGAGCTTGATGCGAGGCTCAGCCGCACGTTACAATGGCGAAGGCCACGACGGCGAGCTCGTCGGTGGCGATGCGTGTGGGTGCTAGCGGAGCAGTGGCTATGGCGCGTTCGCAGGCTGAAAGGAGGGGAGCAGGAGACGGAGGAGCTCACCTAGCGGCACACACCCCGACCCTTGACGGCTTAGGAGCAGCAGGGGTGTTGGTGGAGCAATGGCGACGTCGCGGTGGCCGGAGATGGGGACGAGGATGAACGGCGGCTGCTGTCGGGGGTGAGCCGGTCGTGCCCCACGAGCACCTATGGGACCCTGGTCCCTTGTGGTTCGGAGGGGGGCGGAGATTGCACAAAGAGCGGATCGAGGCGATACACACGAACGGATTTTACCCAGCTTCGGAGCTCTCCGGAGAGATAATACTCCTACTGCTGCTTTGTGGATTATCTTGTGTTCTTACTAGGGAGCAATGCGGGCTACAAGACCTAGCGTGAGTATGGTTTCCTATCGAGCCGAACCGAACCGAACCGAACCCCTTCTACGTTGCCCCCGGGCCTCCTTTTATAGGCTCAAGGGGTTACCACATATGGCAAGTAGAGAAGGTTACAATGGTAATAACCTAGGTTGGTACACCGCTTTGTACAGTGTACAGTAACTTATACCTAACTCTGACGGCAAGGGACAAGAGTCATCAATGCCCGTCTCGGTCGCCCGAACAGTGTAACAGGACCGTCAAGTGCGCCTCCGTTTCGCCACGATGGTAGCTTGTCGGCGCTGCTTGTCGCTACTCTCCGCTGGCTGCACAGCTCCCGACACGCGCCCTTGGGAGAGCCCGTGGTGACACGTTGGCGGGTGAGCTGGAGCGGAGATGAAGAGGTTGCCCGCCCGGCAAGCGCCTTTCATGGCAGGAATCTTGTCGCTTTGGGGGTTCAGCGCCAAGCCTTCCCAAGCTCCTCTTGCCGGGCCTTGTTTTTTAGCGCCTGAGTGGCCTTCCCGCAAGCTCCTCTTGCCGGGTCTTGATTGCTTTGCTTTGAATGGCTCCAAAGGAGCTATCGAGGTCTTGGCGGCCATCAAGCCCGGCCCGCCGTGAGGCGCTGCAATCGTCCATGCACGAGTTCGGGGTACTAGGGTACCCTACTCTAGTACACCGACAGAGCCCCGGCCTGGGCCACACACAGCGCCAAGCTCTATTGGGCCAGGCCCAAAACAGTGCACGGCGCGCGTGGTCTTGATTACGCCGTTACTTGCCTTGGACCCACCACGTCTCCCACGAACGACACGCGTCGGACGTGGCGTCGTGGGGGAGATCGTGGGGCTTTCTTTAATGGGAAAAATCGGAATGCCCGTCCCCTCTCCCCTTTATAAGCGGGGGAACCGGGGCAGGACGCCTACTTGCCCTCGCTGTCACATCGAAAAAACCCCGCCGCTTTCTCCTTCCTTCTCGAGCCCACAGAGCGACGCCCGCCCCTCCATCGCCACGGTGCCACCCACGCCGTCGGCTTCCTTCACCGCGACCCCCTATGGCTCCGAAGGCCGATAAGGGGAAGGGCGTGAAATCCGTCGAGGCGCAGCGGCTCGCGGCGCTGCGGAAAGAGTGGGCCCTCTTCGACCCCCTGCTCAACAGGAAGGAGCTGGTGGATATGTACTACCTCTTTTGGTCGACGGTGACCCGGGCGCATCCGCGCACGAGGGTCATCTCCGCCGCCACATCTGCGAAGGTCTCAATCGGGTACCCCTTCTTCGCGATTTTCTTCTGGTGCAGGCTCTGCCCGCCCTTTTCTGAATTTTTCTGTGACGTCATGAACACATATGGCCTCCGCCTCCTTGACTTCACTCCCAACGCCATTCTTACCATGGCCGTTTTCGCACATCTCTGCGAGAACTTTGTCGGGGTCCACCCAAACGTCGCACTCTTCTGCCATTACTTCTCACCCCGCGTAGAGAGAGGAGAGCCACTTGCCGGAGGAATTGCATGGACCTCTAGGATCGGCAAGAAGGAAGCATATCTTGACGGAGAGTTGCGCAGTAAGTGGGAGGAGTGGAGGGGTGATTGGTGCTGGATCTTAGAGGAGGAGCCCCAGCCTTTTACTGCCCTGCACAAGACCCCCACAGTTTGTGGCAACGACTGGAGCAACTTGGCACCGGAGGACGACAAGTTGAAGATTGCCACGACTAGGATTTTGCGTCTCCGGCAAGCAGGGCTTACCGTAGGGGCAGTTGGCGCGACTTCGCCGCGCCCGTGTTGCGCCCTGCAGGGGAAAGGAGGCCTGCTTGGGAGTTCGAGCGGCCGGATATCATGAGGCTGCGCCCAGTGCTGAACTGGAATTTCACCACCATGGAGCTTGACGGCATGCTGCGGGAGCTGTTCAAGCTGAACCGGATAACCGAGATGGTGCATGCTGCCAAGGGAGTTGTGCCTTTGTGCAACAACTGCCGCTTGATGGCATCCGTGCGATAATGCCGTTGTGTGATTCCCATGGAATCGTTCCAACCTGGCAGGAGCCCGCCGACGACATAGTGCAGCAGTTCTTTGATACTTTGGTTGAAACGCCGATCCACGCCAACGAGAAGAGGCGGCTCACCCGCGACACCACTGCTCAGGAGATGGCGCGCATTGCCACAAGGTTGGAGGAGGCTGCAGAGGCCGCTGCCGCCGGCGCGTTTGGGTTCACCGTCGAGGAGGCGGAGATGGCTGAGGCGGCAAGCCTTGCAGACCAAGAAGAGTTCATCGGTGGGGAGGAGCAGCCCGAGCTCGACAACGACCCGAGTGAGCCTGCCGGGGGCGCTTCTCCTCCGCCGTCAAGTAGCTTGCCGCAGGAGGAGCTTGCTGTCCCGCCAAGGAGACGTCTCCGGAAGACCGGAGAAGTGTCGGGGATCATCCAACAACCGCCTCGCCCGCCCAGACGCGCTCCACTGCTGCAAGCCTTTGTTGCCTTGAGGCACCTCGTTCCGCCATGGCGACGGGCGCAGGGCCTTCCGGAGCCGCGGCCCCTGCACCCGCCAAGCGTCAGAGGGAGTCTTCTCCCCCAATCCGTCGTGCCGGAGCAGAATTTGATCTCTCCGCCCTCGGCTCGAAGAGGAAGAGGAAGAGTAAGATCTTATCGCTGCTATTCGTAATCTCCCAATTTATTGCTTTATCTTATATCCGACCGTGCCACTCTGAACTTTCTTTTTCAGGACCTTGGTTCAGAGAGCGTCGAAGAGGGCCAAGACGCCGGTGGTTGTCGTCTCAGACGACTCCCTTGTAGTAACAGGGGGCACGTCCGAAACTCCCTTGCCGGATCTGGCAACCCTTCAGCAGAGCAGCCCCAAAGACAGCCCCGTAAGTGCAGTACTGCGCTTCACGTGGTTTGGCGGCATGGGTGCTTTTCATTTCTTGATATCTGGTTTGTTGGATTTGCGGAGAGCGAGCAGCCACATCATGGAGCGCGGGAGGCTACCCACGAGTTCAGCCTCATCGAGGCCCCGGAGGTCCTCCGAGATTCTGCTTTCTTCAACTACGCCACCGAGGGAGAATTCTCCGCCAAGGAGCGCTCTCCGACAAGGAGGCTTCTCCGCCAAGGGGAGCTTCTCTGACAAGGGCTGGCGCCGACGCCCCCCCGGTGGTGGAGACCGCGGCCACGGGCCCCACTGCCGGTAACCTTCTTGTTTGATAGTTTCCCTTGGGTTCTGCTTTTCCGTTTCTCTCTTTCGAACATCTGTTTGATTTGTGCTTCCTCTTTCTGACCATCAGATCCATCTGCTGGAGACCCGATGGAAACCGAGGCCACCGGCGAGGAAGACGCCGTCGGCGACAGTGTCGATGCCGCCAACATGGAGGAGGAGGAAGCTGGTGTTGACAAGCCCGCCGGCGAGGAGGCTGCCGAGGCCACCGACGCAGGGGCTAGGGAGGAGCCCGGCGATCGCACTGACGGCCCGGAGGCCGCAGGAGCGCCAGGTGCTGCACCGACCGCCGATCCCCCCGCCACCGATGCCGCGCCCGGACTCGAGGAGCCCCAGCCCGGCGCCTACAAAGCCGGTGAGGTGTCTTCATCAAGCTCCGTGGGCATCGAGCCTCGAGCGCCAAACGAGGGGAGATCTTCGATGCGGAGCTGCTTGCCTCCGCCGGGCTGCCACTGGTTGATGCCCCAGCAGCAGCGATGGTGAACCCGAGGAGGAGCAGCTGTCGCTCTACCGCGCCCGACAAGCCAAACCGAGTCGAGGAGGCGCTTGTCGCGAGGGCGGAGCTGACTTGGAGAACGTAGAAGAGCTCCAACGCAACAAAGAGACTCTCCGGGACATAGCAGAGGCTCGGAGCAGCTTGTCGAGGAGCGCACGGCCTTCATCTTGGAGAAGGGCGAGGTTGAGGAGCAGCAGAGGCTTGCGGTGAGAAGCTCTCCGCTCGAGAAGGTGAGTGGCGCGCGGAAGATCAACCTCGACAGCTTTGAGGAAGATCTCGCAGTTGCTGAAAGCAAGCGATTGAGCGGCCACCCAAGAGGCAAAGATGCTTGGCTTGCCGAGGCCGCCAAGAGAGAACTAGAGGCGAGGGTGGCTCAGCTGGAGTCCACCCTCCGGAAGAGTGCCGAGGAGGTTGCCGGGCTGAAGCGTGAGCGTGAGAAGGACGCTTACACCCTCGGCGAGCTGCAGGGCCGTTTGGCTGAAAGGATCAAGGAAATCGATGCCGCCAAGGTCGTCAAGGCGGATCTGGAGCTGAAATTGACCACCTTGACGGAGACGTTGAGCGGCGTCGGGAGCGGAAGCGGGCCTCTTGGAGAAAATCAAGGCCACCGAGGAGTTCTTTGTCGAATCTTTGTGACCGCCTGAATAATCTTCGGACAACATAATGCATTGGACAGAGGGTCTCGTGGACACCGCCGCCGCATCCATAATGAGCTAATAGCGTTGGGGATGACAGATCTTGGATATTCCACCGATGAGAACCTCCAACCCAGCGTCAAGCTCGCCTATTCTTCAAAGGCGTGTTGGCGGGTATCCCACGGCTCCGGATGAGGTTCCGAAGCAACTGGCGGAGGAATCACGCCAAGTCTGTGCCGAGGCTCTCCAGAAGGTGTTGATGAAGGTGGCCTTCCGCAACCCAGGCGTCGACTTCTCCAAGGCCCTCAAGTCCCTGCCTCCATCCGCCGATGTTGAAGCGCTCAAGACCCTTGTCGCACCATTGTGGACAGGGTGAGCGGAGTTAAGAGGCTCGAGGCGACATCACAGGGATTAGGCCGCCAAGTCTATCTTTTTCTTGTCGCCAGAGATCATGTTTAGGCGAAAAACCTATTAGATCCGCGACAAGTTATTATGTAATATACACTATCTTAGGCAATCGAATGCACTGTTATTTCCTTTACTCGATTTCTTCCCTTGTATGTTATTGCCCTACGCTTTCAGGGGAACTTGTCGGTGCAGGCACCCTTGCCGCGAGCGCCGAGTGCGGAACTTCAGCAGCCTGCTGGCGGGGTCGCTACCGACAAGCAACCTCGTCGCGGACTTAGCCGCAGCTCACTTAACTTGTTGAGCGGATTCGAAACAAAGTAAGGGCGCGACTAGTCATGACTTGGTTCCTCCGCGCACAGGTTTTCCATACAAAGTACTTATCGTTCGAGGAAGATAACTCAAAAATTTAAAAACTGGTTGCTTAAACTTAGCAACTTAGCTTTTCTGTTGTCCATTTTCCGGCGAGGCGACGGTTCCTCGAGCGGCGCTTGTCGGCCCACATCATTATCTCCTCCTCTCCTCCCCCCGGTTAACTTGTGGGTGGATGAACCTCCTTCTTGTTTGAGAAGAAAGAAGAGAAAAAGATAGTTGTGAAGCCTAATGGCTCATTGTAAACATCGGGTGTGGGTGCTGCACAAGATTGTTAGTAAACACATGCATATATGATTATGAAAGCATGTATTAACAAAATGTGCGCAACCATAGGCTTTATCGATGCACGGGTGCGCGCCGCGCTTTGTACAAAGGATTACATGCAACAGCTGCAAGACTTGTACAAAAGGTGGTTGCTTGAACGGATTCCGCAACCGCGCCTCATGGGTAAAACTTACGAAGATGCTCTATGTTCCAGGAATTGCTCACCGAAAGCCGCCTTGGTCTCAAAGCGGACAGCGCCGCCTAGTGACTCGCTTTTACCCGATAAGGGCCTTCCCACTTCAAGGCCAACTTGTTGGAATTCTTGGCGGATTGAACGCTACCAAGAACAAGGTCGCCTTCCTCGAAGCTTCGGCATTAACTTTGCGGCTATGGTAGCGACGCAAAGCTTGCCGGTAACGAGCAGCTCGTACAAAGAGCTCGAAGACGATCTTCCTTGAGGAGCAGCGCGTCATCTTGTCGCAGCTGCTCTTGCTCAAGCTCATCATAAGCGAGCACTCGAGGTGACCCGTATCGAGTTCCGTGGGAGAACTGCCTCTGCTCCGTAGACTAGAGCAAAGGGTGTCGGCGATGGCTCGATTTGGCGTCGTCTGATCGACCAAAGAACCACCGGCAGCTCCTCGATCCAGTTCCTTCCGCACTTGTGCAGCCTGTCGAAGTTCGGTCTTGAGTCCTCGCAGCACTTCAGCGCTTGCTCTCTTCGCTTGACCGTTGCTTCTCGGATGAGCAACGGAAGCAAAGCAGATCTTGGCGCCAAGATCTTGGGCGTCTTGCATGCAGGTGCGACTTCGTGAATACGTACCGTTGTCGGTGATGATCCGTTAGGAATCCCAAAGCGGCAAACAATTGACTGAAGAACTTGACGGCCGATCTGTCTTGTCACCTTCCTCATGGTTCCACTTCCGCCACTTCGAACTTGTCGATTGCGACGCACAAGTACTCAAAGCCCCGACAGCTGGGGAAGGGGCCGAGGATGTCGAGCCCCTAGACCGAGAAGGGCCAGGATAAAGGGATCGCCCGAGAGCTTGAGCTGGCTGGTGTATCTGTCTTGAATGGAACCAGCACGCTTCACACTTGGTTACTTGTGCGGTTGCATCCTGGAGGGCTTATGGCAGAAGAAACCTTGCCGGAAAGCTTTGCGGCAAGTGCTCTGCGCCAATGTGGTGACCACATATGCCTCGTGTATCTCTCGCCAACAGCTTACATCCATCTTCCCGCAAATACACTTCAATTTCACTCCGTTGAGTATTCTTACATGCAGGATGTTGTCAACAAACCGGTACATACTTGACGCCGGGCTACTTTTTCCGCTTCTTCTTGCTCTTCGGAAGTTCTCTGTCTCAAGGAAATGGACGATCTGCTTGTGCCCAAGTTGGAGCCTCGTGGCTCGACAACGAGGACTAAAGGCTCATCTATCACTGCGGGACCACCAGCTTCTCGGCAAGGACCTGCGGGTCCGCCGGAGCTCGATGTTCCCGTCAAGCTTGCCGGAGCTAAGCTTGTCGGGCGTTTGCTTCAACGATACAAACTGCATGGTTTGTCGGAGCAGACTGCTCCTCGGTGATATTCGCTTGGTTTTAGGGACCTTCTTGGCGGCGGCTTCGAGAGCTCTGCTTGGAAGTAGTCGCCGAAACCAATTTTCTCTTCTTGTTTCGTCTGTCGACGGTGTCACGGTTGGCTGAGTCAGCTTGAGCACAAAATCCCTGGTTCCACAGTAACTTAAGTGCGGCACATTTGGAGAGGCCATCAGCTATATCATTACGCGCTCTTGGAACGTGTTCCATTTGCGAGCCTTCAAAGTGCTCTTCCAGCTTCCTCACTTCATCGACGACGCTTCCATCAGCGGACTCGATAATCTTTATTTACTTGGCGGACGACCAGTTGCGAGTCTCCCGACAATGAGCTTTTTAATCCCAAGGTCCACGCATCCCGAGTCCGCAAGCAAGCCTTCATACTCTGCGGTATTATTTGTTGCTTGTTCCTTGGGAAAGTGCATCCGACTATGTACTTGAGGTGCTCTCCGTGGAGTGCGATAAGCAACGCGCCCGACACCGGGCGCCTTTGCAGCGAGAAAGCACCATCAAAGTACAACAGCCACTCTTTATTTGCCTCCTTGACGGGATGCTCGTCTCGAATCTATTCGCCCTGCGTTGGCGTCCATTCTGCTATGAATTCTGCCAATGCCCCGCTTCAGATAGTTGAAGTGCTTTGAACTTAAGACCAAAGCTTGACAGTTCAAAGCCCACTCAACAATCCTGCTGTTGCTTCGGATTTTGCAAAATCCTCTTTAGCGGAAAGCAGTGACAACTGTTATCTCATGTGCTTGGAAGTAATGGCGCAGCTTCCTCGAGGCCATGAGAAGGCGAAAGCAGCTTCGCACACCGTAGTACCTCGATCCGCCCCCTGCGGAAGGGCTGACAAAGTACACTGGCGCTGCACCATCTTCCTCCGTATCTTGTCGCAACCTCTGCGCTGATCCGTCCTTGCCGGGACAGAGTTTGACGGCGAAGCCCTCCGCTCGTCGCTGGGCGCTTTTGCCTCGGTTGCGGCTCATCATCCGCCTCCCTCTCCGCTATTAACGCAGCACTAACCACTTGATTGGTCGCCGCTATATACAGCAGCAACTTCTCTTGTGGCTTAGGTGCGACAAGTATTGGAGTGGAGGACAGGTATCTCTTCAAGTCTGCAGCGCAGCCTGCGCCGAGTCCATTTCATTGGACCTGCCTTTTCAAAATCTTGAAAATGGCAGTAGCGCTTCAGCAGAACTTAGAGATGAACCTGCCGAGAGCAGCCACGCAACCGCAAGCCTCGACATCCTTGACGCGTTTTGGTGCTTCGATCGCTCAATGGCCTTGATCTTGTCGGGATTGGCTTCAATTCCCGCCGAGATACAAAGAACCGAGAAGCTTGCGGAAGGGACTCGAACACGCACTTCTCGGGGTTGAGCTTGAGGTTGATCTTGTGCAGGTTTGCAAACGCCTCATCAAATCTTGAACTAAGGTTGCCTTGTCTTTGCTCTTGACCACTATGTCATCCATGTAGGCTTCTACATTTACGTGTATCGTGGTCCAAAAGCATCATGGACTACCCTTGCAAAGGTTGAACCAGCATTCTTCAAACCAAAAGGCATCCGTGATAAAGCGATGACGTGCCACATGGTGTGATGAATGCGGTTTTCTTCATCCTCTTACGCCATGAAGATCTGATGGTATCCTGAATATGCATCAAGAAATGAAAGCAGATCGCATCCAGCCGTGGAGTCAACAATCTGGTCGATCTGCGGCAAGGGAAATGGGTCCTTGGGACAAGCTTTATTAACATCTGTGAAGTCAATACAAAGTCTCCATTTCCCATTAGCCTTGCATACCACTACGGATTGGCCAACCACGTGGGGTGGAGGACTCCTCCGACAAGCCCCGCCGCTTCCAATTTCTTGATTTCTCTGCTATGAACTCTTGGTGCTCCAACGCTGTTTCCTAACTTTTTTGCTTGACGGGCGTAGCGTGAGGACAGACAGCTAGGTGGTGCTCAATTACTTTCCGGGAACACCGGGATGTCGGATGGTTGCCATGCAAACACATCGACATTCGCCCGCAGAGAAAGCAACGAGCTCGCCTTCCTATTTAGGATCAAGCGTGGCACTGATGGTGAAGGTACCACCAGTGCCGTCCTCCTTGGCGGGCACCTTCTTGGTCTTTGGCGGGGCTGCCATTATCTTGTTGCACTTGCCAGTGGAGCTCGATGGTGCATCCTCGACGGTAGCGCAGCACTCCGAAGAGGTGCGCTTACCGGAGTGGGCAACAGAGCTCTTGCCGGACCTGGTGGTCTTCTTCCCCCCGGGAGTTTCAGCGGCAAGTGGTTTGCTATTTGGCGCTGCTGCTGCATCCCGGTAAATCTTGTCGGCGCAGACAAGTGCATCTTTCTTGTCGCCATGGACAGAGATGACGCTTATCGGGCCGGGCATCTTGAGTAGCTTGTAAGCATAATGAGAGGCGGCCATGAATTTGGCGAGTGCTGGACGGCCAAGTATGCCATTGTAGGGCAATGGGAAATCGGCGACGTCAAACGTGACCCTCTCGGTTCTGAAGTTGAGCTTCATTGCGAATGTTACCGCAACGTGATCTTCCCTTGGGCTTGCTCCTTCTGGGTTGATTCCTTGAAAGTACCGGTTTCTTGAGTTATTTGTCGAGGATTTGAAGCTTACGGAGCAATGTAGAGGAGATCAAGTTCAGGCCGGCCCGCCGTCAACCAGCATCTTTGTGACTTTGAGGTTGCGGATGGTTGGTGAGACCAACATCGGCAAGCACCCGACCGCAGATGATGTGATCGGGTGATCCTCATTGTCAAAGATGATGGGCGTCTTTGACCACTTCGAGAGGTTTGCGTGACTCTATGGATGGTTCTGCTGCATTGACCTCGCGCATCCATTGCTTGAGTTGGCGGTGCGAGGTATGCGAGAAGCACCACCGTCGGCATAAAGGACCTCTGTTGCCTTTTGAAACTCCTGCTCATCAGCTTCATCGTCTTCATAGTCCTCGTCATCTTCATCTTCATCTTCCTCCTTATCGCGGCCACGGGGAGGTCTGTCTCCTTGCCGCTGCTTGGCCTTGCCGCGGCGTCCTCCCCGACCGGGTCTCTTTTTACTTGCTGCACCTGCACCTTCTTGGGCCTTCTCCTTGTCTCGCCGCTCGTATTCAGCTCTCTGTAGCTCAACAAGCTGCTCGACTTTCTTGCAGCTTTGGAGATCGTGGCCCTTAGTGCGGTGGATTTTACAGTACTGCTTGTTGGCGAAGCCGATGAGACTTTGAATTGTGGCTCTCCATTCGTCGACCTTATCGGCCGTCGGAGGGTAATCGAGTAGTAATGGCGAGCTCTCGCCAAGGCTTCGCTGGCGTGGTTGGCGTCAACGGCGTCTGGAGCGAAGAACGGGATGTGCTCGACTCTAACCAGGTTAGAGGAGCAGCATCCGCCCAACGACCGTACCCCACTCGCACCGGCATCTTTGGGGTGCATGCGGGTCTCGAGGGCCTCGGGATCCTCCAGCTTGGCCTTGATCCATGAGCGTATGGCGCCCACGAGTGTCGTGGCGCTATGCATCGCGCCTCCTGCGATGGGCGCGGTGCGGTTCGACGCCGACGCCAGCGCGCCGTTGTCCTTGACCTGGCGGCATCGTGGGCTCTCGGCGACGCCGTCCCTCCGCCAGCTTCCCCCACCGCTGACGGCTCCGGTGGTGGTGGGTTCGACGTGGACGGCTCAGCTGCTGCCGAAGGCTTCTTCTTCGGCGCCATGTCGACGAAGGTGTCGATGAAGTTGCTCAGGCGATCGCCGGATCAGGTTCGCACAACCTCGCTGCCCCCTACCTGGCGCGCCAAAGATGTCGGGGGTGAGCCGGTCGTGCCCCACGAGCACCTATGGGACCCTGGTCCCTTGTGGTTCGGAGGGGGCGGAGATTGCACAAAGAGCGGATCGGCGATACACACGAACGGATTTTACCCAACCGGAGCTCTCCGGAGAGATAATACTCCTACTGCTGCTTTGTGGATTATCTTGTGTTCTTACTAGGGAGCAATGCGGGCTACAAGACCTAGCGTGAGTATGGTTTCCTATCGAGCCGAACCGAACCGAACCGAACCCCTTCTACGTTGCCCCGGGCCTCCTTTTATAGGCTCAAGGGGTTACTACATATGGCAAGTAGAGAAGGTTACAATGGTAATAACCTAGGTTGGTACACGCTTTATACAAAGTACAAGAACTTATACCTAACTCGACGGCAAGGGACAAGAGTCATCAATGCCCGTCTCGATCGCCCAAACGATGTAACGAGGACCGTCAAGTGCGCCTCCGTTACGCCACGATGGTAGCTTGTCGGCGCTGCTTGTCGCTACTCTCCGCTGGCTGCACAGCTCCCGACCGCGTCCTTGGGAGAGCCCGTGGTGACACGTTGGCGGGTGAGCTGGAGCGGAGATGAAGAGAGGTTGCCCGCCCGACAAGCGCTTTGCATGCGCAGGAATCTTGTCGCGCTGGGGGTTCAGCGCCACCAAGCCTTCCCAAGCTCCTCTTGCCGGGCCTTGTTTCCTTTGCGCCGAGTGGCCTTCCGGCAAGTTCCTCTTGCCGGGTCTTGATTGCTTTGCTCTTGAATGGCTCCAAAGGAGCTCTCGAGGGTCTTAGCGGCCATCAAGCCGCCCGGCCGTATGGCGCCTGCATCTGTCTGTGCACGAAGTTCGGGTACTAGGGTACCCCTACTCTAGTACACCGATAGCTGCGGTGCATCTCAGCTCACTGAGGCCACCATCGGCGTAGTCGACCCAGTGGAGCTCACCGAAGGTCGTGGTCATGGCGGTCGCCGGTGGCGCGACAACGACGGAGGGCGGCGGGCGATGCGCTCGGGCCGCGCATCTGGAGGAGAGGAGGGGCGAAGCGAGCGTGTGGGTGAGAGAGAGAGAGAGGGGGCAAGTGGGCGAGTAGGAGGCGAGGGGGCCGAGGCGTCGGGGCGGCCTTATCCCCTCCCGTTGACGGCGAGGTGGTCCGATGGCGACGCGCGGGCGCGCGCCCTCGGTCGGTTGAACAGGGTGAGGGGAGAGCGACGACCCAGGGGGGTGTGGGCCGGCCTGTTGGGCCAGCTGGCCCGGGTGGGCCGAAGCCTGAGTGAGACAGATGGCCTCTCTCTCTCCCCTCTACTTCTCCTTTTCTTTTTCTTTTTCCAGCAGCTTTTGCATTTTCTTTATAGCCAATAATGACTTTGCAAAATTATGCCACTGGCCAAAACAATTACAAAGAATTAAAGTGCACTGCCACAAAAAGGTTGGGAGGCTTTTGGAAAAGTTGCCAATTTTATAATTTAAAAAGGGCATTTAATTTATTTCTTAGGTCACTGTTTTAAGTAGTTTAGGCCACTTAAACCCTTTGCAAAAATGTTGGTTCACCACCAATATTAGTTGTGGAATATTTGGCACATGATGCACATTTTTGTCTTCATGTCTGAGCATTTTGAATTTCACACAGAATTTGAAGTTGAATTCAACTGGAATTTGAAAGAACATGAGACAATAATGATCAGACACATGTTTAGCAAAAAGATTAACTTAACCCCAGGGGTTACTGTAGCATCATTACACCGGGGTGTTACAGAGGAATAAATTGAATTTGGCTGTAGTAAATACATGAGAAACAAATACAATTGCTATATTTCCAAGTTGTTAAGCATGCTTGGTTTGGTTAACTGTCTGATCTTCTATTAGGAGTATGTTATATTGTGCAATGTGGTGCTCAGTTAATGTTTGGTTCATTTGTTGTGGTGTTTAGTTAACTGCTTGGTTCAATTATGCAATGCGATGTCCAATTGTCGTGGGTAGAATTTTGTATTGTTGTGCATGTGAGGAATAAATCGAATTTGGCTGCACTTAATACATGAGAAACATATACAAGTGCTATATTTCCTAGTTGTTAATCATGCTTGGTTTGGATAAATGGGTTTTCCATGTGGCTTGAATTAATCTGATGAATCTGCAATGTGCTTATTTTTCATCAACATATTTTACTGATAGCATGCAGACCCTTACTTAACCTGATGACTAACTACCTTATATGTGTTGCAGGGAAACAATGGGAAGCACTGAGGTTTACAATCGAGGTTAGCACGTGCATGGTCCGTTGTCTAATAGCACATTATTGTGCAATTGCAGGAACCATTCTAATATTTAGGTTTTTAACAATTTGGTCTTGCACATGTAGGTCCTGCTGTTAGAGGTTTTGACCCACTGTTCGACCCTTTTTGCATATGGGGAAATGAGTTGTCCATGAATATCAATAAAATCAAAAACATAGAAAGATTGTTAGGATAAAGAAATTAGCAACAAAAAACAACAAGATCTTTGTCTGCACAACGAAGAAGACATCAGTTCACTACAAGATGGTACTAACTATTACACCTTGCCTTTTTTTATCCCTTTGCCCCATTTCCAATATAGAGAAGATATTTATGCACATCCTTGTTTTCAGGCCTTTCCAAAGCAGTTCACTGCAAACGGTTATTAAAAAAATACCGTGGGCGATGACCTCAGGAAATGCACACAGTTTCTAGGAATAAACCATGTTGGATCAATGAACAATCACAAACGACTTTATCTTGAAAACTGTTTGCGTTAGGCCACCTCGCGCAAACATTTACCACATAAAAACTGTGTGTGATGAACAGCCTTTGCCACATAGTTTCTTCTACAGACTGTGTGTAATACATTCAATAATGCAAATGATTTAACGGGAAAAATTATGTGTGATGTACCTGTGAACAGAAATGTTTTCCTTGGAGCGACTGTGTGATGTACATACGAACGGAAACGTTTAGCGGGGACTGACTGTGTGGGATGTATTTGCGACCGGAAACAATTTCGCATGTATAATTGTATTTTTTAGCTCTATTGTACGTATTTCCATATTTGAGCGCTGCCGATGCTTTACGACCTCGTTTGCCGAGCGTGTGCCAGAGGGCATATCCCCGACGGTTTCTGGGTCGTGTGGGAAGGACCCCCGTATCGCCCACACTCACTAGGCGACGGTTCCGAAAGGGGTTAAAAACCGTTTGTATAGCACCAACGCGTACCAGTGATCTCACCAACCGCGTCTGCAGCAGTACCAAGTGCAAGCATCCTCAGAGCAGCCATGCACATCCGAGAAAAAGAGTTGGCTGCAGCAATCCCTTCTGAGCTTGAAGTAGTCTTCGTGTGCCTCCACTCCCTCCACAATGCGCAAAAACAATGGTTTCCGCATGCGAAAACAGTGACAAAACCATGGATCATCTGGGAAAGCCGGTGTGAGAGCAAAATAGTCATTATGCAGTAGCTTTGCTCCGGACACCCTGTCCCGGTTGATCACTCTTCTGTTGGGGAACGTAGTAATTCAAAAAAATTCCAACGATCACGCAAGATCTATGTAGGAGATGCATAGCAACGAGACGGGAGAGTGTGCCCACGTACCCTCGTAGACCGAAAGCGGAAGCGTTTAGTAGCGCGGTTGATGTAGTCGAACGTCTTCACGATCCAACTGATCCAAGTACCGAACGTACGACGCCTCCGTGTTCAGCACACGTTTAGCACGATGACGTCCCTCAAGGTCTTGATCGAGTAGAGGCTCGAGGGAGAGTTTCGTCAGCACGACGGCGTGGCGACGGTGTTGGTGATGTGATCCGCGCAGGGCTTCGCCTAAGCACTACGACAATATGACCGAGGTGGTAAACTGTGGACGGGGGCACCGCACGCGGCTAAGAAACAACTATTGTGCTTTGGGGTACCCCCTGCCCCCGTATATAAAGGAGGAGAGGGAGGAGGCCGACCCCCTAGGGGCGCGCCAAGTGTGGGGAATCCTACTAGGACTCCCAAGTTCTAGTAGGATTCCCCTTTCCTTTTCCGGAGGGGGAAAGAGGGAAAGGGAGAGGGAGTAGGAAAGGGCAAGAGGGGCGCCGCCCCCTTCCCTAGTCCAATGCAGACTCCATGGGGTGGGGGTGCACGCCTCCTCCCTTGGTCTGCCTCCTCTTCTCCCTTATGGCCCAATAAGGCCCAATTACTTCCCCGGGGGGTTCCGGTAACCCCTCGGTACTCCGGTAAATACCCAAATCACTCGGAACCATTCCGATGTCCGAATACAACCTTCCAATATATGAATCTTTACCTCTCGACCATTTTGAGACTCCTTGTCATGTCCGTGATCTCATCTGGGACTCCGAACAAGCATCAGTCACCAAAACACATAACTCATAATACAAATCGTCATCGAATGTTAAGCGTGCGGACCCTACGGGTTCGAGAACTATGTAGACATGACCGAGACACATCTCCGGTCAATAACCAATAGCGGAACCTGGATGCTCATATTGGCTCCTACATATTCTACGAAGATCTTTATCGGTCAAACCACATAACAACATACGTTATTCCCTTTGTCATCGGTATGTTACTTCCCCGAGATTCGACCGTCGGTATCATCATACCTAGTTCAATCTCGTTACTGGCAAGTCTCTTTACTCGTTGCGAAATGCATCATCCCGTAAATAACTCATTACTCACATTGCTTGCAAGCCTTATAGTGATGTGCATTACCGAGAGGGCCCAGAGATACCTCTCCGATACACTGAGTGACAAATCCAAATCTCGATCTATGCCAACTCAAAAAACACCTTCGGAGACACCTGTAGAGTATCTTTATAATCACCCAATTACGTTGTGACGTTTGATAGCACACAAAGTGTTCCTCCGATATTCAGGAGTTGCATAATCTCATAGTTAGAGGAATATGTATAAGTCATGAAGAAAGCAATAACAATAAAACTAAACGATCATTATGCTAAGCTAACGGATGGGTCTTGTCCATCACATCATTCTCCAATGATGTGATCCCGTTCATCAAATGACAACACATGTCTATGGTCAGGAAACTTAACCATCTTTGATTAACGAGCTAGTCAAGTAGAGGCATACTAGGGACACTCAATTTATCTATGTATTCACACATGTACTAAGTTTCCGGTTAATACAATTCTAGCATGAATAATAAACATTTGTCATGATATAAGGAAATATAAATAACAACCTTATTATTGCCTCTAGGGCATATTTCCTTCACTCTCCCGCTTGCACTAGAGTCAATAATCTAGATTACATAGTAATGATTGTAACACCCATGGAGTCTTGGTGCTGATCATGTTTTGCTCGTGGAAGAGGCTTAGTCAACGGGTCTGCAATATTCAGATCCGTATGTATTTTGCAAATCTCTAGGTCTCCCTCCTTGTCTTGATCGCGGATGGAATTGAAGCATCTCTTGATGCATTCGGTTCTCTTGTGAAATCTGGATTCCTTCGCCAAGGCTATTGCTCCAGTATTGTCACAAAAGATTTTCATTGGGGTATTACACCTAGATCGGATATGAACTCCTTCATCTAGACTCCTTCATTTGCTACTTCCGAAGTAGCTATGTACTCCGCTTCACGCGTAGATCCCGCCACGACGCTCTTCTTGGAACTGCACCAACTGACAGCTCCACCATTCAATATAAATATGTATCCGGTTTGTGACTTAGAGTCATCCGGATCAGTGTCAAAGCTTGCATCGACGTAACCATTTAGGACAAGCTCTTTGTCACCTCTATAAACGAGAAACATATCCTTAGTCCTTTTCAGGTATTTCAGGATGTTCTTGACCGTTGTCCAGTGATCCACTCCTGGATTACTTTGGTACCTCCTTGCTAAACTTATAGCGAGGCACACATCAGGTCTGGTACACAGCATTGCATACATGATAGAACCTATGGCTGAGGCATAGGGAATGACTTTCATTTTCTCACTATCTTCTGCAGTGGTCGGGCATTGAGTCTGACTCAACTTCACACCTTGTAACACAGGCAAGAACCCTTTCTTTGACTGATCAATTTTGAACTTCTTCAAAACTTTATCAAGGTATGTGCTTTGTGAAAGTCCAATTAAGTGTATTGATCTATCTCTATAGATCTTGATGCCCAATATATAAGCAGCTTCACCGAGGTCTTTCATTGAAAAAGTCTTATTCAAGTATCCTTTTATGCAATCCAGAAATTCTATATCATTTCCAATCAGCAATATGTCATCCACATATAATATTAGAAATGCTACAGAGCTCCCACTCACTTTCTTGTAAATACAGGCTTCTCCAAAACTCTGTATAAAACCATATGCTTTGATCACACTATCAAAGCGTATATTCCAACTCCGAGATGCTTGCACCAGTCCATAAATGGATCGCTGGAGCTTGCACACTTTGTTAGCACCTTTAGGATTGACAAAACCTTCTGGTTGCATCATATACAACTCTTCTTCAAGATATCCTATTAAGGAATGCAGTTTTGACATCCATTTTCCAAATTTCATAATCATAAAATGCGGCAATTACTAACATGATTCGGACTGACTTAAGCATCGCTACGGGTGAGAAGGTCTCATCATAGTCAACTCCTTGAACTTGTCGGAAACCTTTCGCGACAAGTCGAGCTTTGTATACAGTAACATTACCATCATCGTCAGTCTTCTTCTTGAAGATCCATTTATTATCTATGGCTTGCCAATCATCGGGCAAGTCAACCAAAGTCCACACTTTGTTCTCATACATGCATCCCATCTCCAATTTTATGGCCTCAAGCCATTTCATGGAATCTGGGCTCATCATCATGGTCAACTAACATGACCTCCAGAATAGGATTACCGTACCACTCTGGTGCGGATCGCACTATGGTTGACCTACGAGGTTCGGTAGTAACTTGATCTGAAGTTTCATGATCATCATCATTAGCTTCCTCACTAATTGGTGTAGGAATCACTGTAACTGATTTCTATGATGTACAACTTTCCAACTCGGGAGAAGGTACAGTTACCTCATCAAGTTCTACTTTCCTCCCACTCACTTCTTTCGAGAGAAAATCCTTCGCTAGAAAGGATCCATTCTTAGCAACAAATATCTTGCCTTCGGATCTGTGATAGAAGGTATCCCCAACAGTCTCCTTTGGGTATCCTAAGAACACACGTTTCTCCGATTTGGGTTCGAGCTTATCAGGTTGAAGCTTTTTCACATAAGCATTGCAGCCCCAAACTTTAAGAAACGACAACTTAGGTTTCTTGCCAAACCATAGTTCATATGGTGTCGTCTCAACGGATTTAGATGGTGCCCTATTTAACGTGAATGCAGCCGTCTCTAAAGCATAACAACAAAACGATAGAGGTAAATCAGTAAGAGACATCATAGATTGCACCATATCTAATAAAGTATGGTTACGACATTCAGACACACCATTACGCTGTGGTGTTCCAGGTGGCGTGAGTTGCGAAACTATTCCACATTGTTTCAAATGAAGACCAAACTCATAACTCAAATATTCACCTCCACGATCAGATTGTAGAAACTTTATTTTCTTTTTACGATGATTTTCCACTTCGCTCTAAAATTCTTTCAACTTTTCAAATGTTTCATACTTATGTTTCATTAAGTAGATATACCCATATCTGCTCAAATCTTCTGTGAAGGTCAGAAAATAATGATACCCGCCGCGGCCTCAACGCTCATCGGAGAACGGAGTCTTAGTCATCTTGCCCATGAGGCATGGTTCGCAAGCATCAAGTGATTCATAATCAAGTGATTTCAAAAGCCCATCATTATTAACCTTGCATCTTTTGGCTTCAATATTATGAATATGTGTATCACTACAATCGAGATTCAACAAAAATAGACCACTCATCAAGGGTGCATGACCATAAAAGATATTAATCATATAAATAGAACAACCATTATTCTTTGATTTAAATGAATAACCGTCTCGCATCAAACAAGATCCAGATATAATGGTCATGCTCAACGCTGGCACCAAGTAACAATTATTTAGGTCTAAAACTAATCCCGGCGGTAGATGTAGAGGTAGCATGCCGACGATGATCACATCGACTTTGGAACCATTTCCCACGCGCATCGTCACCTCGTCCTTAGCCAATCTTCGTTTAGTCCGTATCCCCTGTTTCGAGTTGCAAATATGAGCAATGTAACCAGATTATCAAATACCAAAAGCTACTACAAGCATTAGTAAGGTACGATCAATAACATGTATATCAAATATACCTTTCACTTTGCCATCCTTCTTATCCGCCAAATACTTGGGGCAGTTACGCTTCCAGTTACCAGTCCCTTCACTACAAAAAAAAGACACATCCGTGACATTTTGGGTCGAACGAATTTTTTCTCATTATACTTATGACACTTCTATGATGATAATTGTGACAAAACCCGTATCATCATAGATGTGGTGGGCTTTACTTATGACAAAAATCATGATGAAAATGAGCTTTTCGTCCTGGCAGGCCGGAGACGCAGCTGCATGACATTCTTTGGGCCGTCCCATGACGGAGAAAACTGTGGTAGAAGCGAGGAGAGGAAAATATCGGGGAGTTCCTGATTACGGTGGGTGGTCGGGGCCGAGCGATGCGCTGCTTTTCTCGACGACGCGCATGTGTGTGCGAGGCATTGCGCCTAATCAACCCGAAGCGAGGCGTTGGGCTCTAATCGAACCCAAGCGACAGCACTATAGGTTACGCTACATCGAACCCGAGCGATCGATCGATGGCTGTTAATCAACCCGATCGAGCGATTCTTCGCTCATCGCTGCTAATCAAGCCGATCGATGCTGCCTCTGGATGAACAAAGGAGCGTTGTTGGGGTTTTGATGAATAGTTCTGTGGGGGTTGATGAACAGGACCCGTGGTAGTAGAGGCCGCTGTCATTGGGTGAACAAAGACTCGATCGATCGAGCATTTGGAGGGTGGATGAACAGGACCCCCTGGAGGACTGGTTGAACAGTAGCCGGTGGAGGGCTGGTTGAACAGTAGCCGATGGAGGGCTGGATGAACAGTAACCCATGGAGGGGTGGTTGAACAGGACCCCCGTGGAGAGGGCTGGTTGAACAGTAGTAGGTGGAGGAGCGCACGGTGGAGGTTGGATGAACAGGAGCCCGAGGATGAACAGTCGCAGGTGGAGGATGGAGGAGGTCGACGGTGGATGAACAATAGCCCGTGGAGGCTGGAGGAGGTCGACGGTGGAGATGAACATTATCCCGTGGAGTCCTGTTTTGCGGTACGCCACACCCTCCCGATGAACAGGACCCCTGCTTCACCGTGGCGCCCAACACAAGTCTGCTTCTCCGCTTTGCGGCACGCCACACCCTCCCGATCAACAGACCCGCTTGATCGTGGGAGGTCCGCTTCTCCATTTTGTGGTACGCTGCACTTCTCCCGGCGAACAGGATCCTGTTTCACCGTGGCCGCTCGAACACAAGGCCGCTTCCTCCGTTCTGCGGTACGCCAGGCCTTGTTTTCATCGGCTGTTCCGTCCAAGCCGGTTGGCTGCCGATGAACAGCATGTGTTCCGTTGCCTCCCCATGAACACGACACATTCTGTTGCCTCCTCATGAACACAACAACGACGCAGTTTCTCCGTTCCGACCCAGCCACAACCATGTACACGAGCCCTGGTTGTACGTATGCGCGAGTAGGCATTCAAGACCCCGCCCGTATGTCCGTACATGGCCGTATTTTCTTTCTTGCACCCTGGCCGCTATACGTACGTGTACATGCTAAATGCGTGCCTCTACTACGACACGTGCGCGCCTCTACTACGACACGTGCCCTACCTTGCACGGCCACGGTTCATCGCCGCAGCCTGCAGACAAACCGATTGACGAGTATGTACGTACACGTTCACGACCAGAATGACAACGCTACGTATGCGTCGACCAGGTGAGTCCCGACTGTCAGGCACTTCCTTGCGTGCGAAGATGTAGCTGGTGGGTCCCAGCAGCCTGGGGCGAATCATTTTGCCAAGAATAGGGACGCACTTCCTTGCGTATAAGATGTAGCCGGTGGGTCCCAGCAATGTGGGCGGATCATTTTTGCCCATAATATGGACGCACTTCCTTGCGTGCGAAGATGTAGCTGGTGGGTCCCAGCATTCAGGGGGAAAACTTTTTTCATGAAATACGGTGGCCCGTCTGGTGGGTCCCTATTGTCAGATGGAGGAATAATTATTTTCCGCGTAATAAGGAGGCACTTCCTTGCTGTGGCCGTGGACCCAGCGGTCAGCCTCTCCACGTACAGTACTCTCCTAATGGAAGTCGGTCGTTGACCATATTGACCACGCGGCGCCGAGAGCACCAAGGCGGTGGACGACGGCGAGGCCTAGGAAGGGGACGACGCGGAGCCGGGGAAGACGCGGCAGTGGAAGCCCACACGAAAAGGTGTATGAGGGTTCACTGGTTCGGCCGCGGTGTGAGGATCCCGTCGCCGCAGGGCCTGGCCAGCGGTGGGAGTAGTAGGGGGCTGTGAGGCCTCCGCGGCAGCACAGCCGGCCACGAGAGGCAGGAGCAGGCGGCACGACCGGCGCTGCTCTGGGCGGCTAGAGCAAGAACAACAGAGGTTTAAGAAGCACTACGGCTGTTGGATGGACATCGTACGGTCACTACAACTAGAATCGTTTATATTGACTAAGTTGACAAAGCCCTCGATACGTGTCAACCTAGCAGGCCAACAGACCAGCCTCCGAAACGGTGTGCCCCAGATGACAGGGGGAGGAATCATTTTTTGGGCGGGAGAAGCTAGAATATCTGAGATTGAAGAAGAAGCACGACATCCGTTGGATGGACATCCAACGGCCACTGTTGCTAGAACCGTATGTTGACTATAAGTTGATAAAGGCTTTCATACGCGTCAACTTTTTTTTGAGGGGACGCGTCAACTTATTAGGCCCACAAGTGTGTGGCAGAGAACATATAGCCCATTTGAGATTTGTAAGTGTACAACCCATTTTTGAATTCTAATGGAATTTACTACAGCCCATTTACAGTTTGTTACAAGTACAACCCATTTTCTAGCTAGGACAACAATTAATAATTTCAACCAAACATTCAAAATAGAATTCAATAAAATTTCCCATATTTTGATGGGATCCGAAATATTTTTATCCCGAAATTTCTAGTCAGATTAAATACAATTTCAATATAAATTTGTCTTACGAATATCCAACTAAACATTATTGCAACAAGAACAATTAATGAAATTAAAATTTTCAAAATCCAAAAATAATATTTTATAAACTAATTACGTGTTTGGTGCATTTTTTATAGTTACAACCCAGGTTTTATAATTACATCCCATTTATTATTTCTTAAAGCCCATTTTCTGGTTAAGCCTAATGCATCCCTCCTAGGAAAGATTTGCAGCCCAGCGGGGCGGAGAATAACAAGTTGACCTTGCCTGGGTATTCCCCAAAAAAATTTATATCTGGGCTGGATATCTGGCCTGGGCTAGACGGGCCACAACCCGCCCATTTAATACCCTGCTCTCCTCTGAACAACAACGAAAAAGTCGCTCAAGAAAAACTCTGCAGTGCTCACACCTAAAAAACACAAATACTGCTCGAGCTGCTTGGGCCCAGCTGTCGGCCGCTCCTTGTGCAATTCTCTCTTTTATTGACTACATAGGTTGACAATGGTGTGGGACCGTGATGTCAGGAAACCAGGAGGAAGCAAAAAAATATATAGTTGTACATAATAAGGAGGCTCTTGCGTACGTACGGCTATGGCCCTAGTGGGTCCCTACTGTCATCCAGTCAAAATAAAGTCATCTCCTGAATCCTCATGTTCGTTGACCATGTTGACAATGCTCGGCGCCATGGCGAGCACAACAACTCAAGGATTTATGGAGAGGGCCTCATGGGCCCTATGGATGGTCCGATCACAGTACCCGCTGCTCATTCAGGAAGCCAAGATCATCGAACACCTATGAGCATGTTCGAGAGACTGAGATGACATCAAACGGTAAGTCTGCGCTTGGGAGCTCTGGTTTATTTCACACTTGTATTAAGATACAAGTGTAATTTACTCGTCATCGGAAACAACGCGTAAAATAAAGGCATAATGAAACCAAGGGCCCGAGGTCTGTAACGAAAACCGACGAGTTACACGTGTAATTTGAGAGAGCAGTGTATATTTTACTAGTCCTCCAAAGACAAGGGTGGTCTCGGTGTGAAGGACTTACGTAAACAAAATATCAGCCTCTTGGTAAAATGGTGGTGGAAGCTTGATACTCAAAAAGGGCTTTTGCAAGATATAGTTAAGGCCAAATACTTGAAAAGGGATATAGTTTCCACGGTGAAAAGCAAGTTCAATGATTCTCCCATCTGGAAGGACATTATGAAAGTACAAGAATATTACATGCGGGGTAGAACAATTCAGATTAACTCGGGGGATGTGGACCAAGTTTGGGAGGACACTTTGAATGGACTGCCTCCTATGCATATCCAGTACCCACAGCTGTTTAACATCTGTAATATGCCTAAGATTACGGTTGACAAGCTGGTGGGAGTGGAGGCCGGCGACATGTTTCGTAGGAGGCTAAACCCCCCTCTCGATAACATGTGGAAGGAGATGCGCATGACTGTGTTGAATGCCATCTCTTCGATAGAAACAGACCAGGTTGGCTGGGCTCCTGGGCCTAAATGCCGCTTTACTACAAAATCCATGTACAAATTACTTGAAAGCAACCTTGCTAGGTGTGACTACTGGTGGATTCGGAAAGCTAAAATTCCCCTAAAGATCAAAATCTTTATGTGGCAGTTGTTTCAGGACGCGGTTCTGACTAGAGATGTTATGAAACGTCGAAAATGGCCTGGTAATGCTAAGTGTTCGTTTTGTGCTACTTGTGAGACGTCACAACATCTTTTCTTCCTCTGCCCAGTTGCCAGGGTGATCTGGCGATCGGTGGGAGTGGTCCTGGGCACTGACTTGTGTCCCAATAACCTTTGGCAATATTACACTTGGTGTTATATCTATCTTCCTGATGGTGCTAAATTCTATACCTTTGGTCTTGCTGCCATCTGCTGGGCAGTATGGAACTATCGAAACAGAGCAACCTTTGAGTTTAAGCTTCCTAAAACTCCTTTTGAGGTTGTATTTTCTGCTTGTGTCTTCATCACCTACTGGGCAGGACTCCTGAAGGGGGCAGATCGTGAGGCGATGGAGCGTGGGTCGCAGATGCTGAGGAGCAGCACAAGCAACATGATGATGATCTGCGCCGCTGCGATAGAAGATTCGGCGACGACTTGATAGATCGCGTCTTCAACCTCCATCTATCTCCCCCAGTCCAGGAGGACAGGGCTGCTTTTATGTTTTCTCCTGTGCGAGGATGTGGCCTGATGGGTCATGTATTTTGCATAAACATGTTGCTGGTGTGTGTTGGTTGTTGAGAATTGTAGGTGTCGTCGGGTTTTCGCCCCATAGCAGGTGTCTCGTAGGCGAGTTCCTGTGGTGGGTTTCTCGGCGATGCGTTGAACTCACTTCCCCCTTTCCCGCCTCCTTTCTAGCTCTGTTCAAAAGACTACTGTATTTCCATTATTCGGTTAATGGAAAGGGGTAATGCCCGGTTCAAAAAAAATATTTTACTAGTCGAAATCGACCAACCAAACGCTTCGCCCGAGACCATCTGCTTTTATTTACAAGCGTCAGTTTTACAAGCAGTTTTGGTTGGAAAACGATGATCCAATCACGGCCTAAGATGATGAGTTGGTTGGAATATCATATGGTTTCACCTCTAACCTACCCGAGTTGTCGTATAGGCTATGAATGAAACATAAGACAATGAACTTCTTAAGCACATAAACAACAGAAGAGGATGATCTTATTAATATGCAAATCACAGGCATTAGCTCAACATGCAAAACAATATGAAGCATTATTCTCACGAGGCATGGTGAACAGCTCGTGATGCCGCATGCCACAGCATTCCAAGCTCAACTTTGCCATCAAACTCACAAGGCCCGGCATTACATAGACAACATTCAGAACAATCTCTTAAAATACCTTACAGAAGTCAACATTCATGTGACTATGCATCTCAGCAGAGTAAATATTTACTTCCGAACTGAAGACATGAATAGGAAAAAGCGATCGACGTTGCTCACAGCAAAGGGCGTCCCACTCAAAAATATCAAATGCATGTCTTCTGGCTAACATCAATGATCAAAATTTGACAAGGTTTTCCAATTCCAATATATTAAACTAATGTCTTCTTGCTAACATCAATGATTAAACTGTGACAAGCTTTTCCCATTCAAAATATGTAATGCCTATGATTGTGGAACGGATAGGGTTTATCATCAGTTTGTCATCTGATAGTCTGGTAGCTCAAGGTGACTATGAATGATTAGAGAACCATTCGATGTATTATGCATTATGAAGTATTATGGAGGACACGAACCATCTGAACATTTTGTGCAGTTCCACTAAAATCAAGCTGAGCATCCCTATGGGTTTCATATTTATATGCTACAAGAAAACAAAGACACATCAGCACACACATGAATATTGGCCCTAGTGTCAACCCACCAATCAGTGGCCTAACAAACTGAAAGTATGGTAAACAGATTACCATACCCAGATGCCTCATCATTGTTGCTTAAAATGACATTGACAGACTTGGAGTCCTGTCATGGCTTCTTGTACTTGTTTGGGCACTTTTTTGCCCTGTGCACTCCACGTGTTGTAGAGTTGCCTATGCTCTCTGCAGACTAGTCATGTCACCAGCGTCTACTAATACTCTGTAAAGCTTCTCGATCATTCCTTCTGTAATGTAGCGCAAATAAAGGATCGCTTTTTTCTCGCAAAGTGGTAAAACCAACTGGACCCACTAATGCAGCAGCTTGCCTTAGACACATTGGCTCCTTTTGTGCAGTTCAACTAAAATAAAATTCAGAATAAAACCGAGCTTTAATTTTGATATCCCTATAAGCAACAATAGGTATAAGGGAAACAATTACTGAGAAATAACGGTTGATGACTTGTACTCCCAGAAGAAAAACATCTACTGATCTACCTTATCTTAATGGGAAACAAAGCAGGAGAGTAGCAATTCTCCATCAGTGTGATTCATTCATATTAACTGAGACATTATCTTAACAATGCCTTGTTTCAACATGTATAAAGAACGACAAAGCAGAAAAGTACCATTCCTAAAACAATGCGGCTGATTAATTTTAACCGAGACATTATCTTAACAATACCTTGGTTAAACATGTAGAAAGAACTACAAAGCAGGATAGTACCATTTGTAAAACACTGTAACTGATATATAATAACAGAGAAATTATCTGAACAATACATTTCTTAAAAAAAATCCCACTCAATGGTAAGAGACAGCAGTTCAATAGCTTCAATTCAACATTTATCCAAAATAGTACCAATACAAGTAGCACAACATCTCAAAGCACACTGCAGCATCATGTGGATGAAAGTCGGTACTGACCTTTCTTGACCAAGATTTGAAACAACTCGCGTGGAGGACTTGAAAGAAATCCCAACACATATATGAAAATCCATGATCTCCTTTTGTGCAGTTCCACCACAATTAAGCAAAGTCACCGGTGTGCCATTCAAGTTGAACTGCACAAAACACTCTTAAAACATAAGTGTTTCGCATAGCGAAGCAAAATGTCGCAATAGCAACAAGTTGAATAGATATCCCTGTTTTAACAAAGTCAAAAAAGGAATCAATTGGCAAAATAAAGGAGGATAAAACATGCGTCCACAAAAATAGTAATTCCGCCAATCCCTAACAAGTGTTGCAGTTTTGAACTAAGATTCAGTAGTTAATTCTGAGAGTGGTATTGCTTAACTTTACCAGCGGCATTAGATTAACAAAAAGCATAAACAGTTCCAGGGGAGAGTGGGCGCAACAACACCATGTGCTTCCACCTACTTATAAAGGGGGTGATGCAGAGTTTGCTGTAACAAAGCAACAAGCATCATGTCTGGGTTGGTACCATTTTTGTTCACTACTTAGTGGGAAAAGAGAGCAATACAATAGCTTCAATTACAACATTTATTTAAAGCAGTACCAATACAAGTAGCACAACATCTCAAAGCACACTGCACAATCATGTGGATGAAGGCCTGTACTGACCTTTCATGAGACAACCAACATAAAATACGAATCTACCAACACGAATAGGAAATTCAATCTCGTTTTGTGAAGTTGCCGGTGTGACATTTAAGTTTGCTATAGCAACAAGTTGAATAGATATCCCTGTTTTAACAGAGGCAAAAAAGGAAACAATTACTGGCCAATAAAGGAGGATGAAACATGCGGCCACAAAAAGAAGCATCTACCTTATCTTGATGGAAAACAAAGTATAGGATAATAGAATTTCTAAAACGGTTGCATTGACTCATATTAACAGAGAAATTCTCTTAAAATAGTTTAGTAGTTAATTCTAAGAGTGGCATTGCTTAATTTTACCTGCGGGATTAGATTAAGAAAAAACATAAACAGTTCCAAGGGAGAGTGGGCGCAACAACACCATGTGCTTCCATCTACTTATAAAGGGGGTGATGCAGAGTTTGTTGTAACAAAGCAACCAACATCATGTCTGGGTTGGTACCTTTTTTGTTCACTACTTAATGGGAAAAGAGAGCAATACAATAGCTTCAATTCAACATTTATTTAAAACAGTACCAATACAAGTAGCACAGCATCTCAAAACACATTGCACGATCATGTCGACGAAGGCAAGTACCAACCTGTCATGACGCACACAAGATCACCTATGAATCTGCCAACATGAATAGGAAATCCAATCTCGTTCTGTGTAGTTGCACTGAAATCAAGCAAAGTCGCCGGTGTGACGTTTAAGTTTGCTATAGCAACAAGTTGAATAGATATCCCTGTTTTAACAGAGGCAAAAAGGAAACAATTACTGGCCAATAAAGGAGGATGAAACAAACGATTTACAAAAAGAAGCATCTAACTTATCTTGATGGAAAACAAAGTAGGACAGTAGCATTTCTAAAACGGTTGCATTGATTCATATTAACACAGACATTCTCTTAAAACAACATTTGTTAAGAATGTAATTTACTTTAAAAGTGGCATTGCTTCAATTTTGCAGCGGCATTCTTAGATTAACAACATCAAAATAATGTAAAATGGGACATGGGACATGGGACATGCCAGCACCATGTGCGTCCACACATATAAATGGGTGATGCAGAGTATGGAGCCAAGCAGCATATCTGCGTTGGTCCCATATTTGTTCTCTTTGAACCTTTTTCCTATGTGAGGGCAGCAAATCTAGTCATGCGCAAACTACCTGACCCCCCCCCCCAAGTTTCTTTCCCTTTTCAACAAAGAGATCGGTTCCTTACATATGTGTGTACTGGGTTACCCCTTTTTCCCTTTTAGACGAACAAAGCGGCTGCATAGCCAGTCTATACTACTTTCCCTCCCTCCTTTCCTCATTGAACCACGTCCTAGATTTATGCTCCACCCCACCGCAGCCTTCTTTCCTCTTTGAACCAAGTCCTAGATTCGACTACAGAATCAAAAAAGATCCGCATGCAGCTAGAGCAATAACGGTTTCAAAGGAACTTATACCTTAGGGTCCTCCGGATGTGGCAAGGCGTGCAGCGGGAGGCCGGATCTGCCCACACTACGTATGGTAGCAAGGAAGAAGGGGTCGGTGGCCCTCCCGCACAGGCGCTGGGTGAAAGAGAACAGTGCAGCCGGTAGTGGATTGCCTCTTATACGCCTGCATCGTATCTACTTTTCCAAACACTTTTGCCCTTGTTTTTGGATTCTAACTTGCATGATTTGAATGGAACTAACCCGGACTGACGCTGTTTTCAGCAGAATTGCCATGGTGTTATCTTTGTGTAGAAACAAAAGTTCTCGGAATGACCTGAAACTTCACGGAGATTAATTTTGGAAATAATGAAAAATACTGGCAGAAGAATCAAGGCCAGGGGGCCCACACCCTTTCCACGAGGGTGGGGGCGCACCTGCCCCCCTGGGCGCGCCCCCCCTACCTCGTGGGCCCCCTGGAGCTCCACCGACCACAACTCTAACTCCATATATTCGTGTTCGGGGAGAAAAAATCAGAGAGAAAGATTCATCGCGTTTTACGATACGGAGCCGCCGCCAAGCCCTAAACTCTCTCGGAGGGCTGATCTGAGTTCGCTCGGGCTCCGGAGAGGGGAATCCGTCGTCCGCCATCATCAACCATCCTCCATCACCAATTTCATGATGCTCACCACCGTGCGTGAGTAATTCCATTGTAGGCTTGCTGGACGGTGATGGGTTGGATGAGATTTATCATGTAATCGAGTTAGTTTTGTTAGGGTTTGATCCCTAGTATCCACTATGTTCTGAGATTGATGTTGCTATGACTTTGCTATGCTTAATGCTTGTCACTAGGGCCCGAGTGCCATGATTTCAGATCTGAACCTATTATGTTTTCATGAATATATGTGAGTTCTTGATCCTATCTTGCAAGTCTACAGTCACCTACTATGTGTTATGATCAAGCAACCCCGAAGTGACAATAATCGGGACCACTCCCGGTGATGACCATAGTTTGAGGAGTTCATGTATTCACTATATGTGTTAATGCTTTGGTCCGTTACTCTATTAAAAGGAGGCCTCAATATTCCTTAGTTTCCATCAGGACCCCGCTGCCACGGGAGGGTAGGACAAAAGATGTCATGCAAGTTCTTTTCCATAAGCACGTATGACTATATTCGAATACATGCCTACATTACATTGATGAATTGGAGCTTGTTCAGGTCACCCTATGTTATGATCATACATGATGAACCACATCCAGCATAATTCTCCATCACCGATCCAATGCCTACGAGCTTTTCACATATTGTTCTTCGCTTATTTACTTTTCTCATTGCTATCATTGCAATCACTACAAAACCCAAAAATATTACTTTTGCTACCAAGCATCACATTTCCATACTACTTTGCTACTAAATACTTTGCTGCAGATACTAAGTTATCCAGGTGTGGTTGAATTGACAACTCAACTGCTAATACTTGAGAATATTCCTTGGCTCCCCTTGTGTCGAATCAATAAATTTGGGTTGAAAACTCTACCCTCGAAAACTGTTGCGATCCCCTATACTTGTGGGTTATCAAGACTATTTTCTGGCGCCGTTGCCGGGGAGCATAGCTCTATTTTTTGAGTCACTTGGGATTTATAACTGCTGGTCACTATGAAGAACTTGAAAGACGCAAAAACAAAATTTATCCCTCAACTATGAGGGGAGGTAAGGAACTGCCATCTAGCTCTGCACTTGATTCACCTTCTGTTTTGAGTAAGCTTGCGACACCTAAACCTGCTTCTGCTATTAATTCTGATATGTCGCGTGTTATTGATGATGCCACTTCTGCTATGCATGATACTTATGATGAAACTACTTCTATGCTTGATACTACTGTGCCACTTGGTGAATTTCTTGATGAACAACTTGCTAGGGCTAGAGAGAATGAAATTATTGAACCTGCTAATATTGATGAAAGTGATGATGAAGATTCTCCCCCTAGATATGAATTGCCTATTGTGCCTGAGGGCTATGTTATGGATGAAGAAACTGCTAGAGAATTTCTTGCTTGCAATGACAGAAGTAATCTTAAGAAATTATTAGCTAAGCTGAAACAAAAAACTCTGAATGCTAGAATGAAATATGATCCTGCTTATGCTACTTCACCTATCTTTGTTACCGATAAGGATTATGAATTCTCCGTCGATCCTTGATATAATTACTCGGTTGAATCTGATCCTTCTATGGCTATGAATCAAACTGTTGTGGCACATCTTACTAAATTAAATGATATAGCCACCCTGTTCACTAATGATGAGAAAACCCATCGTTACTATATCCTTAAAATATTTCCGCTCTCATTAAAGGGTGATGCTAAGATATGGTTTAATTCTCTTGATCCTGGTTGTGTGCGTAGTCCCTGTGATATGATTTATTACTTCTCTTCTAAATATTTCCTGCTCATAAGAAACAAGCTGCTTTAAGGAAATATATAATTTTGTGCAAATTGAAGAAGAGAGTCTCCCACAAGCTTGGGGGAGGCTTCTCCAATTACTTAATTCTTTGCCTGATCATCCTCTTAAGAAAAATGAAATACTTGATATCTTTTATAATGGACTAACCGATGCTTCCAGAGACCACCTGGATAGTTGTGTTGGTTGCGTTTTCAGGGAAAGAACACCAGATGAAGCTGAAATTCTATTGAATAATATGTTGACAAATGAAAATAATTGGACACTTCCTGAACCAACTCCTAAGCCAACTCCGAAGAAAAGGGGTGTTCTATTTCTCAGTCCTAAAGATATGCAAGAGGCAAACAAATCTATATAAGAAAAAGGTATAAAAGCTGAAGATGTGAAGAATTTACCTCCTATTGAAGAAATACATGGTCTTAATTTACCGCCTGTTGAAGAAATACATGATTTTAATCCATCACCTATTGAAGAAACACATGGTCTTGATAACTCGACACAGGTAGTAAAGGTAAATTCTCACTATAGATATGATAAAGCTGAAATCCCTCCTACTAAGTTTGCTAGCCAATGCTTAGATGAGTTTGATGATTTTATTGTCAAACAAGAAAACTTCAATGCTTATGTTGGTAGAAAATTAAAACAAAATGCTTATATGATTGAACACTTGGGTGATTATATGTCTAGAGTTAAAGGTGAACTTAAACTCATTAGTAAACATGCTTCTATGGTTACCACTCAAGTAGAACAAGTACTTAAAGCTCAGAATGATTTGCTCAATGAATTAAATAGTAAGAATAATGATTTTGCTATTAGAGTGGCTACTAGAACTGGTAAAATGACTCAGGAACCTCTGTATCCTGAAGGCCATCCCAAGAGAATTGAGCAGGACTCTCAGAGAAATAATATTGATGCACCTAGTCCTTCTAAAAAGAAGAAAAATAAAAATGATAGAACTTTGCATGCTTCTAGTGAACCTGTTGCTGACACACCTGAGAATCCCAATGATATTTCTATCTCTGATGATGAACATGAACCTAGTGATAATGTTAATGATAATGTTCATGTTGATGCTCAACCTAGCAATGATAATGATGTAGAAGCTGAACCTGCTGTTGATCTTGATAGCCCACAATAAAAGAATCAACGTTATGATAAGAGAGACTTTGTCTAGGAAACACGGTAAGGAAAGAGAACCATGGGTTCTGAAACCCATGCCTTTTCCTCCCAAACCATCCAAGAAAAAGGATGTTGAGGATTTTGAGCGCTTTGCTGAAATGATTAGACCTATCTTTTTGCGTATGCGTTTGACCGATATGCTCAAAATGAATCCTTATGCTAAGTATATGAAAGAAATTGTTACTAATAAAAGAAAGATACCGGAAGCTGAAATTTCCACCATGCTTGCTAATTACACTTTCAAGGGTGGAATACCTAAGAAGTTAGGAGATCCAGGAGTACCCACCATACCATGCTCCATTAAAAGAAATTATGTTAGAACTACTTTATGTGATCTTGGAGCCGGTGTTAGTGTTATGCCTCTCTCTTTATATCGTAGACTTGATTTGAATAAGTTGACACCTACTGAAATATCCTTGCAAATGGCTGATAAATCAACTGCTATACCTGTCGGTATTTGTGAGTATGTGCCTGTTGTGGTTGCAAATGTTACTATTTTAACAGACTTTGTTATTCTTGATATTCCTGAGGACGATAGTATGTCTATTATTCTTGGAAGACCCTTTTTGAATACTGCAGGGGATGTTATTGATTGCAACAAAGGCAATGTCACTTTTCATGTTAATGGCAATGAGCATACGGTACACTTTTCGAGGAAACAACCTCAAGTTCATAGTATAAACTCTATTGCAAAAATTCCATCGATTATTTTTGCAGGTCTTGAATTTCCTCTACCTACTGTCACAAAGAGATATGATATTCTTATTATTGGGGACGTGCATATCCCCGTTGAGGTAACATAGTGTTATTCGAAATTTCCCCGGTTTCATGCGATTCGGAATGAGTTTGTAACAAGACCTGATCAACCTTGTTAGTGGATTCCTTTTGATGAGCATGAGATGGATGAAGTTAGAAGGCACAACCTTCTGTACCCTCCTTTTACTTTCTGTTATTTAGTTGAAATAAAGAAAAAATAGTATTTTCTGTCTGTTTTCTGAATTATCCGTGTAATAAAAATACCCCGAAAATAAAAGTTCTCCAAATGCCCCGAAATTGAAATATGATATTTTCTGGAATATTTGAGAATATCTGGCACTGAGAACACAGCAGGGGAGCAAGCACCTAGCCACGAGGGTCCAGGGCGCGCCCACCACCCTGGGCGCGCCCCTGCCTCTTGGGCCCATGGTGGCTCCCCTCCACTTATTCCTGCACCCACACACTTCTTCTTCCTCCCAAAAAAATCACCAACCAGCTCAAGCACGAGTTCTAGCTCATTTTTCTGCGATTTTCGATCTCCTTGCTCAAAGCACCTCTCACAAAACTGCTTTGGGGGATTGTTCCTTGGTATGTGACTCCTCCAATGGTCCAATTAGTTTTTGTTCTAGTGCTTTATTCATTGCAAATTTGTGCTGCCTAGGTGACCATGTTCTTGAGCTTGCATGTCAAATTTATATGGTCCCAAGTAGTTCTAATGCATGATATAGTCTCTAGGCACTTGTGGGAGTAGTTACTATCAATTTTGTTGAGTTTGGTTCACTTTTATTTGGAGTTACTAAAATTTCCAGAAATTTTTCAGAGGAAGAAACATGTTTAGGAAAGTGTACCAAGGTGGCCCTTCAAGGAAGCATGGACCCAGGCTCGCAATGTGCGATGCCGACGATGAACCACCAAGGGACGCTCAAGTGCGGGCTTGTGAATGGCCTTCAGAGGACTTCATGGATCGAGCAGGAATCAAGGAAGAATTTAACGCATATGTGCGTAATGCTGATCTTGTGAGCTTCGAAGCAGATAAGTGTCGTCAGTACCACTATCTCACTGATTCCTTTGTGAGAATGTTTGAATTTTCATCTTCACGTAATTCTCAAACTGTCCTGTTTGATCTTTATGAAAATTCTTATACTATGGATTTAGAGGATTTTAATACTGCTTGCAAACTTCCACAATGGGGTAGTCCTAGTGAACCTCGCAAATCTGAATTTAGAGATTTTCTTGCTAGTATAACTGTGGGGGAATCTAGAGATATAGCACAAGCTACCATAGGGAGCATTCATTTTCCTGCTATACATTATTTTGCTCTCTTCATAGGTAGGTGCATAAATGGTAAGGATGAAGCATGTCACATGTGTGTCCCCGACCTCAGTGTTCTCAGGAGTGCTGTATTAGGTGATAAACATTATAATTTGGGAGCCATTGTTGCACATAGGTTGCATAATAATAGATATAATGGAGATTTCTTTGGTGGAGTTTATGCAACCCGTTTAGCTAATTTTCTTAATATACACATACGTGAGTATGATATTGAGTTGCCTCCTGTTTATTTAGATTATGAGGCTATGGTTCGTCATCGTTTTGTTGAGAGGAACGATCAGTTCCTCCAGTACCGGCTAATCTTTGAGAGACGACGCACCTATCACTTCGCTCTCCCTGCTCCTACTTTCTTTGACTTTCAGGCGAAGGGGAGATATTTCATAACCAGCGAGGAGGTGAACGAGTACGAGAGGAGGGCTGAGATAGCTCGCCTCCAAGCTGCAGTGTGAGGCCCTCGATTCAATCGTACACTAATCATGCACGCAAATGTGTACGATCAAGATCAAGGACTCACGGGAAGATATCACAACACAACTCTACAAATAAAATAAGTCATACAAGCATCATAATACAAGCCAGGGGCCTCGAGGGCTCGAATACAAGTGCTCGATCATAGACGAAGTCAGCGGAAGCAACAATATCTGAGTACGTACATAAGTTAAACAAGGTGCCATAAGATGGCTAGCACAAACCGGGATACAGATCGAAGAGGAGCAGGCCTCCCGCCTGGGATCCTCCTAGGTTACTCCCGGTCATCGCTGGGCTGCACATAGTAGTAGGCGCCTCGAGTAGTAGTCGCCATAGGCGGCGCGTCGCTCCCTGGCTCCATCGTCCGATTGCAGCAATCGAGTAGAGATAGGGAAAAGGGGAACAAGGCAACCGTGAGTACTCATCCAAAGTACTGCAAGCAAGGAGCTACACTACATATGCATGGATATATGTGTAAAGGCCATATCGATGGACTGAATCGCAGAAAGCCGTAATAAGAGGGGATAGCTAGTCTTAACGAAGACTACGCTCGACACCTGCCTTGCAACATGTAGGAGGGGACGATCCAAGTCCTCCAAGTAACATCATATAGCAATAATCCTACCAGTAATCCCCGCTCATAACCCCGAGCGAGAGCGACCACCGGTTGTATCCGCACTTGGAAGGGTGTGTTTTATCAAGTATCCGGTTCTAGTTGTCATAAGCTCAAGGTACAACTCCAAGTCGCCCTGTTATCAAGATCACGGCTATCCTAATAGATTAACTCACTGCAGGGTGCACCATCTTACCCAAAGACGCTTGATCCCATTTGGCCGACACACTTTCTGGGTCATGCCCGCCGCTGAAGATCAACACGCCGCAGCCCCACCTAGGCACAACAGAGAGGCCAACACGCCGGTCTAAACCTAAGCGCCGCAGGTTTCGGGCCCATCGCCCGAGCACACCTGCACGCTATGTGACGCTGCCGGAAGCGCACCTAGCCCATCGAGCGTTCCAGTCCAATCCGGCGCGCCCGCCCGTCACGACGTCTCAAGTATTTCCGATACCACGACGCCGGATACCCATAACTACTCCCGCGTAGATGGTTAGTGCGATAAGCTCAGAGCCAACCCAGATCAAATACCAAGACCTTGTTAAGCGTGTTAAGTAACCGCGAACGCCGAACAGGCTAGGCCCACCTCTCTCTAGGCGGTCTCAACCTGCCCTGCCGCCTCCGCCACAAAGTATCGGGCGAAATTAAATCGGGAACCCGGTGCCCACCTCTACCGGGATGGAGCCACCCGTCCTTTCAGCCCCCATCTCCTAACAAAGACCACGGGTAATGTAATAGTGTAAGGTATATAGTATATACCCGTGATCAACTCCCGAGTGATCACGGCCCTATGGTATAGCACGCGCATTTTGGACAAGAATGTAGGGCCACAGATGAAAGTACTAGCATCCTATACTAAGCATATAGGATTGCGTAAGGTAACAACGAAGTTACAAGGACAAAGGCTATGCAACAAGATAGGAGTATCCGAAAATAAGAATATGCTATACTACTCTAATGCAAGCATATAGAGAAGAGTAGGCGATATCCGTGATCAAGGGGGGCTTTCTGGTTGCTCGCAAGAGAGAGGGGTCGCCGGTGACGTAGTCGATCACAGGACATCAAGATCGGTCTCGGGGTCTACCGGAGAGAAGAGGGGAAGAAACAGTAAATACATAGCAGGCAAGTGCATAACAGACAATGCATGAGCTAGACGTGTTCTAACGCAGCGCTTAGGCGACATCGCGAAGGGGGAAACATCCGGAAAGTTTTCCTGCTCCGGACGTCTGTCGAACAGATGAACCGGAGAGGAAAGTTTGCAGGTTCGATAGGTTAGGGTGTGTGGCGGACGAACGGACTGCGATCCGGATTCGCCTCGCGCTTACGAGCAACTTTCATGTTGAAATTATTTTCATCCGAAGTTACGGATTAAAAGATATGATTTATTAAAGTTTAAACAATATTCTGAAATTATTATTAATTCGAATTAAAAGGTGAAATTGCTATGTGCACCCAGCAGAGTGCACACAGCAGGGTTATTAAAGGTCGACAAGGGACCCGCTGACCAGGTCAATCGCTGACCAGCTTGACCGTCAACTAGGAAGGGGACCCACATGTCGGCCATTAGTGCTGACTAATTGACTAATTAGGTAATTAGCAGGTTAATTAACAGTAATAATTAAGTTAATTAAACTCAACTATTTAAGTTAATTAATTTAGTTAATTAATTAATTAATTAATTAATTAATATATATTTTTATTATTCTTTTTTTTATATCATTTTTTTGTTTACGTTTTGGGGGTGGGACCCCGCTGTCATAGGCCCTAGTGGCTTAGTGGGCGACGGTTGCGGGCGTGCGCGCCGAGGCCACCACGGGCGAGGAGCACTCGGGCTCCCGAGGGCGCGCGCCGGCCGCCATGGCGCGGCCGGTCGGAGCCGCGAGGATCGGGGCGGGCGCTGGGCCCGGCTGGCGTGGCTGAGGACGCCTTGCGTCCGGCGGCCACACACGACGCCGGCAAAGAAGCAAGCGGGCGGCTCGCCACGGAGGACCAAGGCGCGCGATCGCGGGACGGCGCGGGATACACGGAGCACGGGTCGGGCAAAGATCCGCAACGGGAGCGGCAGCTACGCACGGCGACGGAGGCGAGGGGTGGGTCGGCGAGGGGCTCACATCGGAGCGTAGGGAACGGGCAATGGTGCTCGAGGTGGTGGACGGGACGGCGGCGTCGGAGATGAGGAGGCCGTCCGGTGGGAGGCGTGGTCGAGGCAGCGGGTGGCGAAGCGACGGGCGCGCGCGCCGGCGTCGGGATGTTGGTGCTCGTCGCCGAGGGCGACAGTGGTCGAGGGGTGTTGGGGACGACGCCCGACGAGGAGGGGGGGCCCGGCTGCGGCGACGAGCAGCGACGGCGGTGGTCCGGCGATGGGGTTGAGGCGACGCAACGAGGCGGCGGGCTTCAGAGGAGGGCGAGGCGAGGCGCCGCGCCGAGGAGTGGAGGGGGGTGGTCGCCGGAGAGGCTGCGGGTCGGGACGAGGCCGACGGGCGATGGGGCGCTGAAGCGTCGCCCGATCCCGATTGGATCGGGGAAGGGGCTGGGGGAGGGGCCGCCGCAGGGGTTGTCGGAGGCATCAAGGCGGCGGCGGCGGCAGGGGGGGGGCGGGTCCTCTGCCCGATCTGGACGGGAAGGGAGAGGCGTCTTGCGGCGTGGGGGGGAAGGAGTCGGGGGGGGTTCGTCCGATCTAGATGGGGATCGGGTGAGGTTAGGGTTTGACCGGGGATATGGTGGAGTGAGGGGGCGGCCTGGTTGGGCCTTTTGGCCTGATGGCTCTTGGCTAATCGGGCCATTCGGCCCAGGGGAGGAGGGGTCCTTCCTTTTTCTTTTCCTTTTGCTTTCTGTTTTGTTCCTTTTCCTTTTATTTATTTTCTTTTACTGTTTTAATTCAGCTTAGGGCATATAAGTATTTTATAAATTTGTGTTTTCTTTACTATAATTACCTATGTAATATTTGGCACTAACCGAACATTTTGTTTTGATGTTTGAAAACTTTTGATGTTTGACAATATTTAAATTTTGAATTTGAAAGTTTCAAACCGACGCGAGATTATTAGCAGTAACCGAGGTGACGTGTCCTCATTAACGCGGGATTACTGTAGCGTAATCACCCAGGCGTCACAATTCTCCTCCACTACAAGAAATCTCGTCCCGTGATTTAAGAGGGGAGTAAGAGAGAAAGGTCTGGTTACGAAAACCTAACGGATCTTCTCGAAGGAGCTAATCCCTTTCGTTGATGTCTTCAATCCTTTATTCCGATGCATCATGATAAACTGGTCATCATTTCTTCGGGAACTCTATCGTACTTACGAAAATAAGGGGCAGCTCACTACGACATAATGCTTTTAAGGGAAACAATCTGGGGTTAACCCATGAATTAGTATAAAATTATCTCTCGAGTTGAACATATGAAATACCTCGAGAGTAAGGTACGAAGGTACCATAATAGGCTCCAAGCGGTAGGTAGCGGCTCAAGCCCGAACCAGAGTGAGAAAGGGGTTCAGAGTAGCGAGAGTAAGTATCGCGTCGATACCGAATAGATCACTATGACGGTGGCCCGTGAATTACATACGAGGCCACGCAAGGAATAACTTTGAAATCGGGGTGTACAGGACGATCAGGTTTCGATCCTGTGACTGTGGGTTATGGGCCCACCATGTGGTTAAAAGTAGAAGGTTGTTGACATCCCGCACGATCACGTAAGCAAGGCAAGTCGAGGAGAGTCTCGAGGGTCATGTCGGTAACAACATAGGTACCAAGGGCGAGGGACTAAGAGAACCATTTTCCCGCCGCTGAACGAGGCGGACCAATAGGCAAGGTTCTCGCCCATCGGTGGTTACCTAATGTCATCAACAAATAGTAATAGGGTCTTACTTACAGAGTGGTACAACGAGGTGCTTACCTAAGCAGGGGATTATCACTGCTTAGATTATATATATCCCAGGAAAGGTTCAAACAACCCATGGAAAGTAAAATGTGATCATTAGGTTAAACAGAACAATGGAAAGGAAAAATGTGTTTAAACACATATTTCAGGGGTATATCCTTCCCAAGGATTAGCAGAGCATGATATCCATGACAGGATATAATGTAGAAAACCCTTTAGGTAAGGGGAGAGAAATTTCATGACATTACCCATACAACGGTGTTCGGATAATTGAGCAAGAAACATTTAGCATTGGGCTTCAATGTTCTTGTTGAAAATCGAGTATCACGACATGCTTCGAGATAGCATTGACATGGCCTTCGTGAAGATCAGACTTTGGAATCACGAAGGATCCATCTGAATAACTTGTAGAATCAGATACAATTCCCTCATGGATGAATGGATAACCTCGCTGAAAAGGAATCTATAATGATAGGTCCTCCAGCGGGGTGCTAGGCATGACATCATGCTACAGGGTCATCAAAGGATCAACATCATAACTTAACTCTTGGAAAGTTGTCCCAACCATCATATCTGACCGAGATTCAGATCCGATTGGTGTCAGGGTACCTCAGACTTAGGATACCTGAGAAGAAAAAGTGCAACGCAAATTGACGAGATGACAATGTAAGATTCTCGGGGAAATGAACTATGTAGTGATTTCCGTTAACAAGAGTCCATCATTAACCCAAGGAGAGGACCAGGAGGTGTCTGTGAACTCAACGGCAATTCACCGAGATTCCCAAAAGATGGGTTTCCACAATTAAGTGAACAAGGAGATAACATTTGTCGATCAAATGATATAAGGAAGTATGCTCGAGGAAACATACACAAGTAAACATTGGTTGAAGGTGCGCCTGATGGGTTGGGTTGCACGACCAATGTCGTAATGGTGATTCAATAATCGATAGTCTAAGAATTTCACATCAAAGCAAGAGGCTTCCTAGAAGGGCAGAATTCAAACAGCACTGCTCACTTGTTGGTACACCGTTGGAAGCAACACGGGACCAAGAAAGAATGGTGATGGTGAGAAGCATCTCAATACCAAGAATTTCTTAAGAGGTGGAGCAGTCCTCACAACATCCTTGATATTAACAGATGGTAATACTCCAAGGTAAAGAAGAACAAATGCTGGATAGCAGGGATCTCAAGGTTTACACAAAACACGAACAACTTGTGTTGAACGGAAGGCAATAAAGTGGTCGATGAGAATAGGAATCATCGAGGGGGAAGGATGGTATTACCCATCATGAATTCAATTGAATTCCTAGAAGAGCTCATAAGGTTGATGATCATCACGACACAATTGTCGAGAGATTTCATGCAGATGTAATCAATCGGTGATTTACATCAAGTCAAAGGAATGATGAAGCAAGAGGTTATTGGAACCATAGCTTCGACACAAACTCGAGATCAAGTTTGTTGTTCAAGATGGAACGATAAGACAAGGAAATCGACGTAAGCTTAGCTCAATCGTCGAAAGTTGTGCTCCTGGGATAAGGACCAGGTAGCACAGTTAAAATCATCACGACATCGATATAGCCAAACAGGCTAGGAATGGCGTGGTCGGGTACAAACTCGTACTTATAGAAGCTTACTAAAGAGTTGTTGAACCGTAGTGCGGACTCGGTTCAGTTATCGGTGTCCTTGAGTGTTTAATAACTCAGAGCCCGTGAAAAATTGGAAACAGTGGGAAGGTAGCACTAGATGAAGAACTCATAAGAAGTTATGCAGTTCCATGATAATCTCGAGATACCAGGGGGGTAATACTCGATGACAGATCAAAGTAGAGGTTGGACCGGGGTATTGCTCTACGTAAGACAAGTGCTAAAACTTGCACGAGAAATGGTATTTAAAAGAGAACATGGTCGGAACCACGATTTCAAAAGGCGGATCCCCGATATAAGATGAACTTATACCAAAGGAATAATTATTTAAGAGAAGCTTTAATGATAAGATCTACATCGTGTCCATGGGCATGAACGCAAGGTTCAAGGTCGACTCCCACTTTTCCCATGCATACCCTTTCATTCACTTCTCGTTTTCGATGAAGTTATAGCGTTGAAATTTTATCTAGCAAATACCAGAAGAGTATGACTCGTGAAAACTTTCGAGTTCACACATATTAAGGAGGGCATAGGTTCAACCCACCAAGGCATCTTAGGAACGATACCATCAACTCCAGGGTAAATAACTCAAGCTCGGAGGTAGAGCATGGTTGACAAAGCAGAGGATACAATTTACCAAAGGCATTATGTATCAGGGAAGGTCTCACAAAGTTATTGAATATGAAGGATGCTGACGGATAAAATCCAACAATGGACCTGATGGCCCACAAGGGGTCTGACGTGAGCATCAATACTTAACTAGAGGAAGAAGAATGCAAGGAGATCAGATTATAGAAACAACTGACTAACTCAATTGTCAAATGCAAAGGAATTATGATTTCCAAATCAAGGGATCAAGCAATGCTCGATTTAGGGGTGGATAAGTTGAATAGCCTTAGGGTACAATCAACGGCAATTGGATTGGTCGAGAACCAATTCCAGCTTAAAAGAATGGCAGCTCAGCCGTAAAGGTAATTTATAAGAATCAATGATGATTGCGGTATTCAGAAACGTATTGAGTCAACAGACTCAAAATGATAATGACAAGGGATGTCAATATGACTACGAGACTTATGGGATTAACCATAATGCAAGCAAGCAAGAATTTCAAGAGCCAAAGGCTCCAGAGGATTCTCGGAAGATCGAATAGTATTTTGAAGAATTTTGTGTAACACATGAACAACAGGATGAGCGGATACTCGACAAGTGCGAGTATTTATTTGAGGGGTATTCATGTAGTAAGGAACTGCTAGGCAAGAGGCACAAAGTACTCTCGGAACAATAGAGAAAATTGGGGTATCTTGTAATAACAAGATCAATGGGGGGTGATCGTATGAACGGCAAGGGTAAGTAGTTATCCATACGGATTTATCGGTGATCAGAAATAGCAAAAGTGATGGGCACAAAGTCTCGAGAGAACATCAGAGAGTATCTTCGGAATCTTCTGATTAGCAGACGATCATCTGAAGTGAGGGGCTCTCCGGGAGAAAGTACTTGCGAGAACCTAAAGTTAGTGTTGTTTTTAGCAAATTCATTTAACCCGAATAGAAGAGAGTTTAGAGTCCCAGAGTAAGGATCGAGGAGTAAAAGATCCTAGTACCACCCAATGGCGACGTGTGCCCGTAAGACACACAGCCATGTTAGTAAAAGTTTTGCAATGTCTAGACTCGACTTCGGCCAAGGAGTTGGAAGGGGGATTCCTACAGGCAGTCGGCTCTGATACCAACTTGTGAGGCCCTCGATTCAATCGTACACTAATCATGCACGCAAATGTGTACGATCAAGATCAAGGACTCACGGGAAGATATCACAACACAACTCTACAAATAAAATAAGTCATACAAGCATCATAATACAAGCCAGGGGCCTCGAGGGCTCGAATACAAGTGCTCGATCATAGACGAAGTCAGCGGAAGCAACAATATCTGAGTACGTACATAAGTTAAACAAGGTGCCATAAGATGGCTAGCACAAACTGGATACAGACGAAGAGGAGCAGGCCTCCCGCCTCGGGATCCTCCTAGGTTACTCCCGGTCGCCGCCGGGCTGCACATAGTAGTAGGCGCCTCCAGTAGTAGTCGCCATAGGCGGCAGCGTCTGCCCTGGCTCCATCGTCGATTGCAGCAATCGAGTAGAGATAGGGAAAAGGGGAACAAGGCAACCGTGAGTACTCATCCAAAGTACTGCAAGCAAGGAGCTACACTACATATGCATGGATATATGTGTAAAGGCCATATCGGTGGACTGAATCTGCAGAAAGCCGAATAAGAGGGGATAGCTAGTCTTAACGAAGACTACGCTCGACACCGCCTTGCAATGTAGGAGGGGACGATCTGAAGTCCTCCAAGTAACATCATATAGCAATAATCCTACCCGCAATCCCCGCTCATAACCCCGAGCGAGAGCGACCACCGTTGTATCCGCACTTGGAAGGGTGTGTTTTATCAAGTATCCGGTTCTAGTTGTCATAAGCTCAAGGTACAACTCCAAGTCGCCCTGTTATCAAGATCACGGCTATCCGAATAGATTAACACCCTGCAGGGTGCACCATCTTACCCAAAGACGCTTGATCCCATTTGGCCGACACACTTTCTGGGTCATGCCCGCCGCGGAAGATCAACACGCCGCAGCCCCACCTAGGCACAACAGAGAGGCCAACACGCCGATCTAAACCTAAGCGCCGCAGGGTCAGGGCCCATCGCCTCGAGCACACCTGCACGCTATGCGACGCGGCCGAAGCGAGACCTAGCCCATCAGCGCTCCAGTCCAATCCGGGCGCGCCCGCCGTCGTGACGTCAAGTATTTCCGGTGATACCACGACGCCGGATACCCATAACTACTCCCGCCAGATGGTTAGTGCGATAAGCTCAGAGCCAACCCAGATCAAATACCAAGACCTTGTTAAGCGTGTTAAGTAACCGCGAACGCCGAACAGGCCAGGCCCACCTCTCTCCTAGGCGGTCTCAACCTGCCTGTCGCTCCGCCACAAAGTATTAGTCGGGGTCGTCGGAACCCAGCCCACCTCTACGGGATGGAGCCACCCGTCCTTTCAAATTTCCATCTCCTAACAGTACCACGGGTAATGTAATAGTGTAAGGTATATAGTATATACCGTGATCAACTCCCGAGTGATCACGGCCCTATGGTATAGCACGGCAGACGGACAAGAATGTAGGGCCACAGATGAAAGTACTAGCATCCTATACTAAGCATATAGGATTGCGTAAGGTAACAACGAAGTTACAAGGACAAAGCTATGCAACAAGATAGGAGTATCTCAAAATAGTAACATGCTATACTACTCTAATGCAAGCAGATAGTGAAGAGTAGGCGATATCCGTGATCAAGGGGGGGGCTTGCCTGGTTGCTCGGCAAGAGAGAGGGTCGCCGGTGACGAGTCGATCACAGGACATCAAGATCGGTCTCGGGTCTACCGGAGAGAAGAGGGGAAGAAACAGTAAATACATAGCGAGCAAGTGCATAACAGACAACAGACGAGCTAGACGTGTTCTAACGCAGCGCTAGGCGATACTAGCGAAGGGGAAACATCCGGAAAGTTTTCCGGTTCCGACGTCTGTCGACGATGATGAACCGGAGAGGAAAGTTTGCAGGTTCGATAGGTTAGGGGTGTGGCGGACGAACGGACTGCGATCCGGATTCGCCTCGCTACGAGCAACTTTCATGTTGAAATTATTTTCATCCGAAGTTACGGATTAAAAGATATGATTTATTAAAGTTTAAACAATATTCTGAAATTATTATTAATTCGAATTAAAAAGGTGAAATTGCTATGTGCACCCAGCAGAGTGCACACAGCAGGTTACCAAAGGTGACAGTGGACCCGCTGACCAGGTCAATCGTTGACCAGCTTGACCGGTCAACTAGGAAGGGGACCCACATGTCGGCCATAGTGCTTGACTAATTGACTAATTAGGTAATTAGCAGGTTAATTAACAGTAATAATTAAGTTAATTAAACTCAACTATTTAAGTTAATTAATTTAGTTAATTAATTAATTAATATATTTTTTTATTATTCTTTTTTTTATATCATTTTTTGTTTACGTTTTGGGGTGGGACCCATTGTCATAGGCCCTAGTGGCTTAGTGGGCGACGGCCATGGGCGTGCGCGCTTAACGCCACCACGGCGAGGCACTCTGGCTCCCACGGGCGCCAAGGCCGCCGCCATGGCGCGCCGCCGAGCCGCGAGGATGGGGCGGGCGCGGGCCTGGCTGGCGTGGCTGGGGGCGCTTGTCCGGCGGCCACACACGCCGCCGGCAAAGAAGCAGCGGGCGGCTCGGCCACGGAGGACCAAGGCGCGGCGATCGCGGGACGGCGCGGGGATACACGGGAGCACGAGTCGGGCAGCATCCGCAACGGGGAGCGGCAGCTACGTACGATGACGGAGGCGAGGGGTGGGGTCGGCGAGGGGCTCACATCGGAGCGTAGGGAACGGGGCAATGGTGCTCGAGGTGGTGGACGGGGACGGCGGCGTCGGAGATGAGGAGGCCGTCCGGTGGGGAGGCGTGGTCGAGGCAGCGGGGTGGCGAGCGACGGGCGCGGCGTCGGCGTCGGGATGTTGGTGCTCGTCGTCGAGGGCGACAGGGTCGAGGGGGTGTTGGGGACGACGTTCCGACGAGGAGGGGGGGGGCTCCGGGCTGCGGCGACGAGCAGCGACGGCGGGTGGTCCGGCGATGGGGTTGAGGCGACGCAACGAGGCGGCGGGCTTCAGGAGGAGGGCGAGGCGAGGCGCCGGCGTCGAGGAGTGGAGGGGGGGGTGGTCGCCGGGGAGAGGCTGCGGGGTCGGGACGAGGCCGACGGGGCGATGGGGGCGCCGAGCGTCGGCCCGATCCCGATTGGATCGTGGGGGAAAGGGGCTGGGGAGTGGGGCGCGGCGAGGTTGCTGGAGGCATCAAGGGGCGGCGGCCAGCGAAGGGGCGGGTCCTCTGCCCGACACGGACGGGAAGGGAGAGGCGGCGGCGGCGGGGGGAAGGGAGTCGTGGGAGGGGTTCGTCCGATCTAGATGGGGATCGGGTGAGGGTTAGGGTTTGACCAGGGGATATGGTGGAGTGAGGGGGCGGCCTGGTTGGGCCTTTTGGCTGATGGCTCTGTTGGCTAATCGGGCCATTCGCCCGTGGGGAGGAGGGTCCTTCCTTTTCTTTTCCTTTTGCTTTCTGTTTTGTTCCTTTTCCTTTTATTTATTTTCTTTTACTGTTTTAATTCAGCTTAGGGCATATAAGTATTTTATAAATTTGTGTTTTCTTTAGTATAATTACCTATGTAATATTTGGCACTAACCGAACATTTTGTTTTGATGTTTGAAAACTTTTGATGTTTGACAATATTTAAATTTTGAATTTGAAAGTTTCGAACCGACGCGAGATTATTAGCAGTAACCGAGGTGACGTGTCCTCATTAACGCGGGATTACTGTAGCGTAATCACCCGGGCGTCACATGCAGCCCACGATTCAATAACTGCTGCATCTCAGTACGACCCCAGTTATAACTTTGGATATCTGCTAGGCCAGCCGTGGCAATAGACCAACTTAGGCCAAAAGCCTAAGCTTGGGGGAGTACGTATCTCTCACCGACATTACATTTATGTTTACACACTCATTGCTAGTTGTTGGTGCTCATACTTTTTCACTGTAATATCCATGCTAGTTTATTTTTCACTTTCTTCTTGTGTGTTTGAAAAACCTTAAGAAAAACAAAAAAAATTAGTTGTAGCTTTTAGCTAGTTTACTTTTCTTGCCGTAGTAGTAATAATTAAAAGAAAACCCAAAAATATTTCCTATTCTTCTTTTGCTTGTTGGGAGCTTTCCCGTGTAAATAGTTTTATTTCCTTTCTTTTCTTTGGGGATCGATAGGAGAAGACCATAATGAAAATGTTGAACTGGCTCTTATATGCATTAATGTTGATTTAACCCAGAGGCGATATTGCCTTGTCTTCTCTAGTTTATTGAATGCTTGCAGGTTCCAGCTTAGTCCAATGAACGTGCACTATTATTATTATTCACATCATTTGGTCGTGCAAGTGAAAGGCAATTATGACGATATATGATGGAGTGATTGAGATGGGAGAAGCTGGTATGAACTCAACCTCTCTTGTTTTTGTAAATATGATTAGTTCATCGTTCCTAATTCAGCTTATTATGAATAAACATGTTTGCGATGACAATTAGAGATTATAGTTGCTTATGCCATGCTTAATTAGCTGGGAGTTTATAATGGTTTACCTTGCGTGCCAACATGCTATTAAAATGGTTGTGATGTGGTATGAGGGGTTGGTATCCTCCTTTGAATGATTCAAGTGACTTGACTGGGCACATGTTCACACATGTAGTTGAAACAAATCAACATAGCCTTCACGATATTTATGTTCATGGTGGATTATATCCTACTCATGCTTGCACTCAATGTTCATTAATTTTAATGCATGTTCATGACTGTTGTTGCTCTCTAGTTGGTCGCTTCCCAGTCTTTTTCTAGCCTTCACTTGTACTAAGCAGGAATACTGCTTGTGCATCCAATTCCTTAAACCCCAAAGTTATGCCATATGAGTCCACCATACCTTCCTATATGCAATATCTACCTGCTGCCTGTAAATTTGTATGTGCCAAACTCTAAACCTTCAAATTAAATTCTGTTTTGTATGCTCGAATAGCTCATGTATCAACTAGGGTTGTCCGTATCTTCCATGTTAGGCGGGTTATTCTCAAGAGGAGTGGACTCCGCTCCTCACTCACGAGAAAATGGCTGGTCACCGGGATGCCCAGTCCCGTGCTATATGCAAATCAAATCAAAATAATTGCAAACAAAACTCCCCCGGGACTGTTGTTAGTTGGAGGCACTTGTTGTTTCGAGCAAGCCATGGATTGATGCTTGTTGGTGGAGGGGGAGTATAAACTTTACCATTCTGTTTGGGAACCGCCTATAATGTGTGTAGAATGGAAGATATCTCCATCTCTTGGTTGTTATGTTGACAATTAAAGTATGCCGCTCAAAATATTATTTATCTCTATTTCAAAATTGAGCTCTGGCACCTCTACAAATACCTGCTTCCCTCTGCAAAGGGCCTATCTATTTACTTTTATGTTGAGTCATCACCCTCTTATTAAAAAGCACCAGCTGGAGAGCACCGCTGTCATTTGCATCCATTACTATTAATTTATATAGGGTATGACTATGACCGGATCTCTTTCACCATGAATTACAATGTTTAGTCAGTCCTTGATCTTTAAAGGTGCTCTGCATTTATGTTTTGCGGTCTCAGAAAGGGCTAGCGAGATACCATCTTGTTATATCATATCATGATGGTTTTGAGAAAGTGTTGTCATCCGAGATTTATTATTATTGCTCGCTAGTTGATTATGCCATTGACATGAGTAAACATGAGACCTAAGAGTTATTGTGAAAATGGTTAGTTCATAATCTTTGCTGAAAACTTGAATGCTGGCTTTACATATTTACAACAACAAGAGCAGACAAAGTTTGTAAAAGTTTTTCTTTATCACTTTTAGTTTGTCAACTGAATTGCTTGAGGACAAGCAAAGGTTTAAGCTTGGGGGAGTTGATACGTCTCTGTCATATCTACTTTTCCAAACACTTTTGCCCTTGTTTTGGACTCTAACTTGCATGATTTGAATGGAACTAACCCGGACTGACGCTGTTTTCAGCAGAATTGCCATGGTGTTATCTTTGTGCAGAAACAAAAGTTCACAGAATGACCTGAAACTTCACAGAGATTATTTTTGGAAATAATGAAAAATACTGGTGAAAGAATCAAGGCCAGGGGGCCCACACCCTTTCCACGAGGGTGGGGGCGCGCCCCTGCCTCATGGGCCCCCTGGAGCTCCACCGACCTCAACTCCAACTCCATATATTCGTGTTCAGGGAGAAAAAAATCAGAGAGAAAGATTCATCGCATTTTACGATACGGAGCTGCCGCCAAGCCCTAAAATCTCTCGGGAGGGCTGATCTAGAGTACGTTCGGGGCTCCGGAGAGGGGAATCCGTCGCCGTCGTCATCATCAACCATCCTCCATCACCAATTTCATGATGCTCACCGCCGTGCGTGAGTAATTCCATCATAGGCTTGCTAGGAGGTGATGGGTTGGATGAGATTTATCATGTAATCGAGCTAGTTTTGTTAGGGTTTGATCCCTAGTATCCACTATGTTCTGAGATTGATGTTGCTATGACTATGCTATGCTTAATGCTTGTCACTAGGGCCCGAGTGCCATGATTTCAGATCTGAACCTATTATGTTTTCCTGAATATATGTGAGTTCTTGATCCTATCTTGCAAGTCTATAGTCACCTCCTATCTGTTATGATCCGGCAACCCCAAAGTGACAATAATCAAGACCACTCCTGGTGATGACCATAGTTTGAGGAGTTCATGTATTCACTATGTGTTAATGCTTTGGTCCGGTACTCTATTAAAAGGAGGCCTTAATATCCCTTAGTTTCCATTAGGACCCCACTGCCATGGGAGGGTAGGATAAAAGATGCCATGCATGTTCTTTTCCATAAGCACATATGACTATATTCGGAATACATGCCTACATTACGTTGATGAATTGGAGCTAGTTCTGTGTCACCCTATGTTATGACTGTTACATGATGAACCACATCCGGCATAATTCTCCATCACCGATCCAATGCCTACGAGCTTTTCACATATTGTTCTTCACTTATTTACTTTTCCGTTGCTATCATACAATCACTACAAAACCCAAAATATTACTTTTGCTACTGTTATCAAGTTATTTCCATACTACTTTGCTACTAAATATTTTGCTGCAGTTACTAAGTTATCCAGGTGTGGTTGAATTGACAACTCAACTGCTAATACTTGAGAATATTCTTTGGCTCCCCTTGTGTCGAATCAATAAATTTGGGTTGAATACTCTACCCTCGAAAACTGTTGCGATCCCCTATACTTGTGGGTTATCAGCCTCCCTCGCCGACGGCGATAAAGTGAACGCTGCACCTCCTCCCCTTCCCGGTGCGACGAGATCCGGACGCCTCCTTCACCAGCTGTGAGGGGGGGAGAGAGACAGAGGCCAATGCAGTCTTGTTTAGATCTGGTGAAGAGGGTGACTGGGTGAGAGACTGTGAATATAGCAAACCCTAGCAAAGGAACGCTGAGCCTCCAGCGTGTGTATATATATGTAGTGCGGCGAGAGTGTGGAGAGTGCAAACTCTAGCGAACAAGCGCTGAGGCTCCAGCTTATATAGTACTACATATATACTGTAGTATGGACTGGGCTCCGGTGCCTTAACTGCACCTGCTTTTGGCTGTATGACAGGTGGGCCAGCCACATTTTGGGCCCACCTGTCATAAACCCAAAGGCAGGTGCACTAAGTTAATGAAGCTGCGTCCATACAGTAGTCGTGTATACTACTAATATGTAGTGGAGTGGTTTTCTTATTCTATCCATAGCAATCGTTTTAAATTGTGTAAGTACGAAATGAAACTCTTAATTTAACGTATCAGTGAAGAGAACAACTACTTCCGATGAACTAACGATCCGTGTGTCCTGGTCGCACTTCCTGTCTGGGGCGTGCGGTACACTACCCTCTCTTAAGTGAACAACCACACATGCGCCAAATTATCGGAAACGTGTGAGAGTGTGCACAAATAAAGAATTTTAATTTTGAATATCGGAAAGGTTTGATAGTATGTACAGTTTGCCCTCTCTCAATAACTATGGTTTGTTGTGTTCAGCCTAAACTTGGTCAAACTTGACAAAGTTTGACTTCAGTCAAATCTAATATGCGGAGTAAATAAAATGGAGGGCTACTACATCCATCCGGGTTTTTAGTCCACACCATTTTTTAATAAAAATTAATAGCTAGACAAATAAAATTACAGGAGAGCTGAAGACAAAGTTGTGAGAAGGCTTAGAAATCAATACAAAACTTATGCTCGTAGTACCAACGTCGATCCTTCTTCGAGGAAACATTTGGTTCATAGCCAATTGTGTGATAAAATTGCACCAACGTGAAAGACGACTGCGTCTCGAACGCAACCAAGGTGAACTGATGTAGGATATCATCTTTGTGGGTAACAAGCAAAGAGCAGATGGAAGACAACTTGTTTTTCGTGGAAAATCGATCAGCTTCACCAGCCAACGCAACCATGAGGTGCAACCATGAGCATTGATAGGTCATTGTGGTGATGCATCATCCATTTGGCATCAAGTTTGGGTGAGGAACCTACGAAGTTCGACAAATCCTCACTGTGGTCTGTTTCTTCTCATTAATCAAGCTCGGGGAAGGAAGAACCACGTGGCAGAGGACAGTGAGGCGGAACAACAATGGCCATCCAATTTTGTGCAGTTCCACTAAAATTGAGGAAGACATGCCCGGTATGGAGATACGCATCGCTATTTGCAAAAATATAAAAAAGGGATATAGTGTTGTTACTTTGTTTTGGCAGTGGTACAAGATTAACAACGACATCTCAATTGTCAATAAGAATTAATGAAAAGTACACCAACAAACAGAAGCATCATGATTATCTTGATGGGAACTAAACCAGCAGGATACCCAAGAAAAAAAGCATTTCTTCATTTAATCAGTGATAGTATTAGATTAGTAGCAGCAATAGGAGCATATGGACAATCACCGCACAACCACCATGTACTTTTTGTCAAAACAACATGTATACCACCATCGAGGCATAAATCAGGACAACTTTTCGAGTGGCATTTCCTCCATAATAGTAGGTGATGTTGGAGCAGCCGACGAACCCTAGCTACTATACATGGGGAGCTGGGGAGTAGTTGCATACAAGAAAACCCGCATGCAAAGACCTGGGGAGCTGGACCAGTACAAGAAGTTATACCTCAGGTGGGCGAGATGTCGCTTAGGCGGGCAAGCAGGATCTTCCCACACGACGACAGCGAACAAGGGCGCGGAGGACCTTCGTCCGTGCCAGCGCCGGCTCTGAGAGGACGGTGCGCATAGGCTTCCTCCATCGCCGACGGCGACAGCGTCAACGGTACACCTCCTCACCTCCCGCAACGGACGGGATTCGGCCGGATCTGTGACCATCGGTGAGGAGAGAGATAGAGTGGACACTGTCATCTTGTTTTGATATGGAGAGGGTGAGAGAGCGAGACGCGAGAAACCCTATCAAACAAGAGGCTATATATACAATGGAGTAAAAAAATCTCTCCATAGCAGTGGTTTTAAATAGAATATGCGCGTTCCCGGAAAGAAGAAATGAAAACTGGTGGACCATTTTTTTAACATACCAAGAAAGAAAACTCGATCAAAAACATGCCCCCGCTTCCAGGTCACGAGAGTCGTCGCGCACACACACATAGACATAGACATGCATCTGAGGATGGCTGGGTAAAACTGAATACGGATGGTTCCTTCTTGCCAGAGAACGGAACTGCTGGTACAGGCATGATACTAAGGGATCATGGGGGTGCTATAATTTTCTCTTCATGTAGAAGCTTGTGTTATTGCCCGAACGCACTGGAAGCAGAATTGTTGGCCATCAAAGAGGGTTTGTCGCTCGCATTGCAGTGGAGTAATCTTTTTTTTTGACCCACACACCGTAGAACAATCGTTCTATGGTAAATTATATTAATATAATAAAGTACAAGGGGAGTCTAAGCTCCAAATATCAATATCGAGACCGACTGCATTGAAGCTACAAATATGGTGAGGATTAGGAATGAAGATTTTGATAGATCTCGGTTTGTTTTTTGGTGCGTGAGATTAGATCGCTCATGGCACTCCGAAATACTTGTATTGCTCATGTTCAACGAAACAACAACATTGTCAGTCATACTTTAGCTCATTATGGTAGGACTAGTGGCCTTATCGCTGTTTGGCTAGGTTTAGGCCCTGATGGCATTGTCGAACTTTGTAACTCCGAGTGTAGCCTGGCTACGTGAGTAATACAAGTTTGTTCCCGCAAAAAAAAGACATAGACATGCATATCCATGTTTACGTAAAATTCCATCTCCATCTCCATCTCCAATCATATTTGTCCAACTGGCACATTATTTACGTTGTTAATTATATACGCAGCAATATTAACGTACAACATCTCTTGTTTGCGGGCGTACGGACCGCTGCCACGCCCGCTCCTGACCAACCCGAACCCTCTTCATCACCCGCGCGTGCTTCCCGCCTCAAACGGTCGAGGCCGCATTCATGCCAGCCAGAGCGACGCGACCTCTCACCGGCGCCGGCATTGAACCGGCGCGCCGGCTGAGAGAGCGTCGCCCGCGCCGCTTCCCGGTGCACGCGACTGCTGCGCGTTCAAAGGTCGCAATAGCCAGCCACAACATGCATGTAAAAAGTTCTTGGGAGTCCGTGCTACAGCTAGCTGTCCTCCCCCAACTCGTCAATCTCTTCCAGTAGTGCTAGTACTCCATGGCGTGATCCATCGACAAGCAGGCGGGAAAGTTATCGTATACTCGGTTTGCGGTAAGTGGCATGCCGAGCGACCATGTGGGGTCGAGCCATCGAGGAGGGTGAGACACGAACGCGTCATACGTGATTTAAATGTTGGTTTTTCTCGATGGCGCGATCCAACGAAACGAAACGTTGGTTTCTCTCTGTTTCCATTTTTTCTCCGGAAAAACGGAAACTTTCCACTCCATTTTCATTACTACTCCAAGGTTGCCCCGTTACAACATTCCATTAAATACAAAGGAAAACTAACATGCATGTGGATGCATCTCAATGATTCACAGATCATAGCCAATATTTACTTCACAAGTAAAGACAAAAGTTGTGAGAGCGTGTACAAAAGAAAAACTACTGATGGGGTCACTACGACTTAGACCCTAAACCCTAAACAAGATTTAATTTCCTGGCTAGGTAGAACCTGTCGAAGGAAAGACGACTGGCACCCTCCGATCATACGATGCTTTTGTGCAGTTTCACTAAAATCGAGTTGAGCATCCCTGATGGCAAAGATATTAAAGAAGTGTGATTAGAATAATAGTACTGGCACTAGTTCATGAGACATAAACTCATCACAAATATAAGCCGGTAGAAGTAGAGAAAGATCGACATGGAGATGGAGCTATGTGGGGAGCTGCGGCAGTGGAGCAAGCCGGCTCCAAAAGGAAGATGTACTACCTGGGACGTCCGGCTGTAGCTAGAAGGGTGGTTGGGACACGGCATCAGCCCACACTACAAAAAAATACACTTCCGTGATGATACGTGTTGGTCACAGTAGGTCATGTTTTTTGTCATGCATGTACATCCATGACAAATTTATGACAGAATCAAGATAGTCATACCGTCTTCGTCAGAGAAGTGTTCCATAACATTACCAAAATTATCATCACGGAAGTGTCCACTTCCATGACGATAAATCGCGCGTCACAGAAGTGCTTTCGTCAAGGGTGACCGACACGTAGCATCCACCATAACGGAACGCCGTTAAGCTATCGGGTCGGGTTTTGGATCCGATAACCCGTTAACAGCCCGACCAATGGGAAATTTCCACGTAAAATTCTTATTGGCGGACGAAGCATGTCACCGTCGATGGGTCGATAGGCGCCTATGATACGTCGACACGTGGCACGCCCAACAGAGGCCCATTCTCGTGAAAAGGCCGACCCGCTTGACTTGGTCAAAAGTCAAGCGGGCGCCCACCGAAAGCTTGTTAACGACTGCTCGCATATAGCCCATTTACAGCCCGCTAACCCAAGGCCCGTTATGCCCTATTCAATTAGGCCCAAGAGCGCCATCTGGCCATCCAATATGATTCCAGCCCGCTTACACTTCGGCCCATGTATGGCCCAAGACGCCTTTCAGCCCATATGAGGCCCTATGTAACTCTTGGCCTATTAACGCCCGTGGTGAAACGGCCCGTAATGAACAAAGTATCACTTTGCACCCATTAACGGCCCGTGGTGAAACCGCCCAGAAGAACGGTTTATCACTTTATACCCATTAACGCCCGTTATTCCGCTAATGCGTTTCTAGCCCATGTTATCTTTCGCCTTCTCGAGCCCATTAATTCTTGGGCTATTTTCCAAAGATTCGCTTACTTACGCCCGTTCATCGCTATTTTCGCTTGTGGGCCAAATTCAGCCCGTGGTTACAATCGGCCCGCTTGTGGTCCGTTAATACGCTGGGCGCTTTCATGGCGCCATCAACACGGCCTATTAACGATGGCCCGTTATGGTCGGCCCATGAACGGACGATTCCAACTCTAGCCCGCTTACGCCGAATGCGGTCTGTTTGGCCCATGTTTGGCCAATCGATCATACGGCCCGTATAAGGCCCATTGATGATACGACCTGTAGAAGGCCCATTGATGATACTGCCCGTAGAAGGCCCATTGCTTCTACGGCCCGTAGAAGGCCCATTGTTTCTACGGACCGTAGAAGGCCAACTGTTTCTATAGCCCGTAGAAGGCCCACTGTTTCTACGGCCCGTAGGAGGCCCAGTGTCACTACAGTAAATATTGGCCCATGGTTATTATGGCCTAGTTTTAAAAAATAGGTTATTGTAGCCACTAGAAAACCGCAGAAAAAGAACTGCACTGACTACAAGCAAACAAATAAACAAGACAACAAGGAAATAAAAAAGCAAGCAACTTACACTAGGCTATCACGGCTATTACACATATTACATCCACTGGGCATCAAGTTCGCCACCAAAGCAAATATAGGGAACACAAAGAAGATATAAACGCCGCAAAGCAAAACAAGTCCGAACTGAAACCACTTCAAGAGCTCAAGAAACAATATCCTAGGTACCCATAATGTTGGCAAGATGCTTAGCAAGCTTATTAACTTTCTCTTGTTTGGCTCTTAAGTCCTCCAGTACTTCTTGTTGCACCGAAAGTATGCATCTGAATTCTGCAGGACTTCCTCGGTCCTTCGACTTCGTCGATAACATCTCGATCGATGTCTTTCAACTTGAAGTTGAAACTCAAGAAGTCGAACTGATTCAGCAACGAGTTCAAGAGTCAAAAGCGATGGTAGCCAATAACTCGAACACTACATCAAGACAGACTTTGGGGTTGTCTCAAGATCTTCAATATAGTTTTTATCAAGATTCTTGGAGACCAACAGGGATGTCTGATACGTCTCCAACGTATCTATAATTTTTGATTGCTCCATGCTATATTATCTACTGTTTTGGACTATATTGGGCTTTATTTTCCACTTTTATATTATTTTGGGACTAACCTATTAACCGGAGGCCCAGCCTGTAATTGCTGTTTTTTTTCTATTTCGAGTTTGGAGGAATGAATATCAAACGGAGTCCAAACGGAATAAAACCTTCGGGAACGTGATTTTCTCACCAAACGTGATCCAGGAGACTTGGACCCTACTCCAAGGAGTCAAAGAGGCGGTCACGAGGGTGGGGGCGCCCCCCTAGGGCGCGCCCCTGCCTCGTGGGCCCCTCGGTGCTCCACCGACGTACTCCTTCCTCCTATATATACCTACGTACCCCAAACGATCAGATACGGAGCCAAAAACCTAATTCCACCGCCGCAACTTTCTGTATCCACGAGATCCCATCTTGGGGCCTATTCCGGAGCTCCGCCGGAGAGGGCCGTCATCACGGAGGGCTTCTACATCATCATAGCCCCTCCGATGAAGTGTGAGTAGTCCACCTCAGACCTTCGGGTCTATAGTTATTAGCTAGATGGCTTCTTCTCTCTTTTTGGATCTCAATACAATGTTCTCCCCCTCTCTCGTGAAGATCTATTCGATGTAATCTTCTTTTTGAGGTGTGTTTTTTGAGATCGATGAATTGTGGGTTTATGATCAAGTCTATCTATGAATAATATTTGAATCTTCTCTGAATTCTTTTATGTATGATTGGTTATCTTTGCAAGTCTCTTCGAATTATCAGTTTGGTTTGGCCTACTAGATTGGTTTTTCTTGCCATGGGAGAAGTGCTTAGCTTTGGGTTCAATCTTGCAGTGTCCTTTCCCAAAGGATGTAAGGGCAGCAAGGCACGATTGTATTGTTGCCATCAAGGATAACAAGATGGGGTTTTTATCATATTGCATGAAACTATCCCTCTACATCATGTCATCTTGCTTAAGGCGTTACTCTGTTTTAACTTAATACTCTAGATGCATGCTAGATAGTGGTCGATGAGTGGAGTAATAGTAGTAGATGCAGGCAGGAGTCGGTCTACTTGTCTCAGACGTGATGCCTATATACATGATCATACCTGGATATTCTCATAACTATGCTCAATTCTGCCAATTGCTCAACAGTAATTTGTTCACCCACCGTAGAATACTTATGCTCTTGAGAGAAGCCACTAGTGAAACCTATGGCCCCCGGGTCTATTCTCATCATATCAATCTCCATCACTTTATTCTTGCTTGCTTTACTTTGCCTTTTACTTTTCACTTTGCATCTCTATACCAAAAATATTATCTCTATCAGATCTCACTCTCGTAAGTGACCGTGAAGGGATTGACAACCCAATTCGTGTTGGTTGCGAGGAGCTATCGTTTTGTGCAGGTACGAGGGACTTGAGCGTAGCCTCCTACTGGATTGATACCTTGGTTCTCAAAAACTGAGGGAAATACTTACGCTACTTTGCTCCATCATCCTCTCCTCTTCGGGGAAATCCAACGGAGTGCTCAAGAGGTAGCAAGAAGAATTTCTGGCGCCGTTGCCGGGGAGTCTGCGCAAAAGTCAACATACCAAGTACCCATCACAATCCCTATCTCCTGCATTACATTAGTTGCCATTTGCCTCTCGTTTTCCTCTCCCCCACTTCACCATTGCCGTTTTATTTGCCCTCTCTTTCCCAAACTCCTTCTCTCTTTCCATTTGCCTTTTCCTTGCTTGCCTTTTGTTTGCTCGTGTGTTGGATTGCTTGTTTGTCGCGATGGCTCAAGATACTACCAAATTGTGTGACTTCACCAATACCAATAATAATGATTTCCTTAGCACTCCGATTGCTCCGCTTGCCAATACTGAATCTTGTGAAATCAATACTGCTTTGTTGAATCTTGTTATGAAAGATCAATTCGCTGGCCTTCCTAGTGAAGATGCCACTACCCATCTGAATATCTTCGTTGATTTATGTGATATGCAAAAGAAGAATGATGTCGATAATGATGTTGTTAAATTGAAGCTATTTCCTTTTTTGCTTAGAGATCGTGCTAAAGCTTGGTTTTCGTCTTTGCCTAAAAATAGTATTGATTCTTGGAACAAGTGCAAAGATGCTTTTATCTCTAAGTATTTTCCTCCCGCTAAGATCATCTCTCTTAGAAACGACATTATGAATTTTAAGCAACTTGATCATGAACATATTGCACAAGCTTGGGAGAGAATGAAATTAATGATACGTAATTGCCCTACTCATGGATTGAATTTGTGGATGATTATACAAAAAAATTATGCCGGATTGAATTTTGCTTCTAGAAATCTTTTAGATTCGGCCGCGGGAGGCACTTTTATGGAATCACTTTAGGAGATGCTACTAAACTCCTAGATAATATTATGGTTAATTATTATCAATGGCATACTGAAAGATCTACTAATAAAAAGGTGCATGCGATAGAAGAAATTAATGTTTTGAGTGGAAAGATGGATGAACTTATGAAATTATTTTCTACTAAGAGTGTTTCTTCTGATCCTAATGATATGCCTTTGACTACTTTGATTGAGAATAATAATGAATCTATGGATGTGAATTTTCTTGGTAGGAATAATTTTGGTAACAACGCGTATAGAGGGAATTTTAATCCTAGGCCTTATCCTAGTAATCCTTCTAATAATTATGGAAATTCCTACAACAACTCTTATGGAAATTTTAATAAGATGCCCTCTGAATTTGAGAATAGTGTTAAAGAGTTTATGAATTCACAAAAGAATTTTAATGCTTTGCTTGAAGAGAAATTGCTTAAAGTTGATGATTTGGCTAGGAACGTTGATAGAATTTCTCTTGAGGTTGATTCTTTAAAGCTTAGATCTATTCCTCCTAAGCATGATATCAATGAGTCTCTCAAAGCCATGAGAATTTCCATTGATGAGTGCAAGGAAAGAACCGCTAGGATATGTGCTACGAAAGATGCCTTTATTAAAGCGTGTTCTTCCAATTCTTATGAAAATCAAGATGAAGACCTAAAAGTTATTTTTGTGTCCCCTATTAAATCTTTGTTTTGCAATATGAATCTTGATGAAACTGCATATGATCTTCCTTTACCTAGAAGGTGTTCTAAAAATTCGGAGTATTTTGATCTTGATGATGAAATTGATAAACGTGGGATTGGAAGAAATAAAAATCTAGATGTTGCTAAACCCACTATATTGGATTTCAAGGAATTTAATTATGAAAGTTGCTCTTTAATTGATTGTATTTCCTTGCTGCAATCCGTGCTAAATTCTCCTCAGGCTTATAGTCAAAATAAAGCCTTTACCGAACATATCGTTGATGCCTCGATGCAATCTTATGAAGAGAAACTTGAGTTGAAAGTTTCTATCCCTAGAAAACTCTACGATGAGTGGGAACCAACTATTAAAATTAAGATTAAAGATCATGAGTTTTATGCTTTGTGTGATTTGGGTGCTAGTGTCTCCACTATCTCCAAAACTTTGTGTGATTTGCTAGATTTCCGTGATTTTGATGATTGCTCTCTAAACTTGCATCTTGCGGATTCTACTATTAAGAAACCTATGGGAAGAATTAATGATGTTCTTATTGTTGCAAATAGGAATTATGTGCCCGTAGATTTTATCGTTCCGGATATAGATTGCAATCCTTCTTGCCCTATTATTCTCGGTAGACCTTTCCTTAGAACGTTTTGGTGCAATTATTGATATGAAGGAAGGAAATATTAGATTTCAATTTCCATTAAAAAAGGGCATGGAACACTTTCCTAGAAATAAAATAAAATTTCCAGATGAAACTATTATGAGAGCCACTTATGGATGGCCTACCAAAGATGGCAATACCTAGATCTATCTTCGCTTTTATGCCAAGCTAGGGGCGTTAAACGATAGCGCTTGTTGGGAGGAAACCCAATTTTATTTTAGTTTTTTTTGCTTCTGTTTAGGAATAAATAATCCATCTACCTTATGTTTAGACGTGGTTTTGTCTTTTAATTAGTGTTTGTGCCAAGTTAAACCTATAGGAACTTCTTGGATGATAGTTATTTGATCTTGCTGTAATTTCCAGAAACTTTGCGTTCAGTGCCCGAATTATTTAAATTCACCAGGACGTGATAAAATACTGATTCCAATTGCTTCTCATCAATAAACAAATTTCCTAGGCCGTCCTATTTTGGCTGAATTTTTGGAGTTCCATAAGTTTGCGTTAGTTACAGGTTACTACAGACTGTTCTGTTTTTGACAGATTCTGTTTTTCGTGTGTTGTTTGCTTATTTTGATGAATCTATGGCTAGTAAAATAGCTTATAATCCATAGAGAAGTTGGAATAAAGTAGGTTTAACACTAATATGAATAAAGAATGAGTTCATTACAGTACCTTGAAGTGATCTTTTGTTTTCTTTCTCTAACGGAGCTCACGGGATTTCTGTTGAGTTTTGTGTTGTGAAGTTTTCAAGTTTTGGGTAAATTCTTTTGATGGATTATGGAACAAGGAGGGCCAAGAGCCTAAGCTTGGGGATGCCCATGGCACCCCAAGATAATCCAAGGACACCAAAAGTCAAAGCTTGGGGATGCCCTGAAGGCATCCCTCTTTAAATCTACTTCCATCGGTAATTTTACTTGGAGCTATATTTTTATTCACCACATGATATGTGTTTTGCTTGGAGCGTCTTGTATTATTTGTGTCTTTGTTTGTTAGTGTGCCACAATCATCCTTGCTGTACACACCTTTTGAGAGAGCCATACATGAATTGGAATTTGATAGAATACTCTATGTGCTTCACTTATATCTTTTGAGCGTGATAGTTTTGCTCTATGTGCTTCACTTATATCTTTTGAGCTTGATAGTTTTGCTTTATGTGCTTCACTTAGATCTTTTAGAGCATGGTGGTGGATTTGTTTTATAGAAACTATTGATCTCTCATTGCTTCACTTAGATTATTTTGAGAGTCTTAATAGCATGATAGTTTTCTTAATAATAAAATACTTGGTATTCAAGATTTGTAAAACTTTATTTTGAGTGCGTTGAATACTAAGAAAAGTTGGATGCTTGATAATTGTTTTGAGATATGGAGGTGATAATATCAAAGTCATGCTAGTAGAGTAATGGTGAATTTGAGAAGTGCTTGAGTTGAAGTTTGCAAGTCCCGTACCATGCACGCATGGTAAACGTTATGTAACAAATTTGAAACATGAGGTGTTATTTGATTGTCCTCCTTATGAGTGGCGGTCGGGGACGAGCGATGGTCTTTCCTACCAATCTATCCCCCTAGGAGCATGCACGTATAATGCTTTGGTTTTTGATGGCTTGTAAATTTTTGCAATAAGTATATGAGTTCTTTATGACTAATGTTGATTCCATGGATTATAGCACTCTCACCCTTCCATCATTGCTAGCCTCTTCGGTTCCGTGCATTGCCCTTTCTCACATTGAGAGTTGGTGCAAACTTCGCCGGTGCATCCAAACCCCGTGATATGATACGCTCTTTCACACATAAACCTCCCTATATCTTCCTCAAAACAGCCACCATACCTACCTATTATGGCATTTCCATAGCCATTCTGAGATATATTGCCATGCAACTTTCCACCATTCCGTTCTTCATGACACATCTATCATTGTCATATTGCTTAGCATGATCATGTAGTTGACATAGTATTTGTGGCAAAGCCACCATTCATAATTCTTTCATACTTCTCACTCTTGATTCATTTCATATCCCGGTATACCGTCGGAGGCATTCATATAGAGTCATACTTTGTTCTAGTATCGAGTTGTAATCATTGAGTTGTAAATAAATATAAGTGTGATGATAATCATTTAATAGAGTATTGTCCCAAAAAAAGAGAAAGGCCAAATATAAAAAAAGAAGGCCCAATAAAAGGGGCAATACTACTATCCTTTTTCCATGCTTGTGCTTCAAAGTAGCACCATAATCTTCATAATAGAGAATCTCTTGTTTTGTCATTTTCATATACTAGTGGGAATTTTTCATTATAGAACTTGGCTTGTATATTCCAACGATGGGCCTCCTCAAGTGCCCTAGGTCTTCATGACCAAGCAAGTTGGATGCACACCCACTTAGTTTATTTTGTTGAGCTTTCATACATTTATAGCTCGAGTGCATCCGTTGCATGGCAATCCCTACTCCTTGCATTAACATCAATCGATGGGCATCTCCATAGCGCATTGATTAGCCTCGTTGATGTGAGATCTTCTCCTTTTTGTCATCTCCACATAACCCCCATCATTATATTCAATTCCACCCATAGTGCTATATCCATGGCTCGCACTCATGTATTGCGTGAAAATTTATGAGTTTGAGATTATTAAAGTATGAAACAATTGCTTGGCTTGTCATCGGGGTTGTGCATGATGAGAGCATTCTTGTGTGACGAAAATGGAGCATGACTAATCTATATGATTTTGTAGGGATGAACTTTCTTTGGCCATGTTACTTTAAGAAGACATAATTGCTTTGTTGGTTTGCTTGAAGTATTATTGTTTTTTATGTCAATGCAAACTTTTGTCTTGAATCTTTTGGATCTGAATATTCATACCACAATTAAGAAGATTTGCATTGAAATTATGCCAAGTAGCACTCCGCATCAAAAATTCTCTTTTTATCATTTACCTACTCGAGGACGAGCAAGAATTAAGCTTGGGGATGCCTGATACGTCTCCAACGTATCTATAATTTTTGATTGCTCCATGCTATATTATCTACTATTTTGGACTATATTGGGCTTTATTTCCACTTTTATATTATTTTTCGGACTAACCTATTAACCAGAGGCCCAGCCCAGAATTGCTGTTTTTTGCCTATTTCAGAGTTTCGGAGAAACAGAATATCAAACGGAGTCCAAACGGAATAAAACCTTCGGTAGCGTGATTTTCTCAACAAACGTGATCTAGGATACTTGGACCCTACTCCAAGGAGTCAAAGAGGCGGTCACGAGGATGGGGGCGCCCCCCTAGGGCACGCCCCCTGCCTCGTGGGCCCCTCGGTGCTCCACCGACGTACTCCTTCCTCCTATATATACCTACGTACCCCCAAACGATCAGATACGGAGACAAAAACCTAATTCCACCGCCGCAACTTTCTGTATCCACGAGATCCCATCTTGGGGCCTGTTCCGGAGCTCCGCCGGAGAGGGCTATCATCACGGAGGGCTTCTACATCATCATAGCCCCTCCGATGAAGTGTGAGTAGTTAACCTCAGACCTTCGGGTCCATAGTTATTAGCTAGATGGCTTCTTCTCTCTTTTTGGAGCTCAATACAATGTTCTCCCCCTCTCTCGTGGAGATCTATTCGATGTAATCTTCTTTTTGCGGTGTGTTTGTTGAGACGGATGAATTGTGGGTTTATGATCAAGTCTATCTATGAATAATATTTGAATCTTCTCTGAATTCTTTTATGTATGATTGGTTATCTTTACAAGTCTCTTCGAATTATCAGTTTGGTTTGGCCTACTAGATTGGTTTTTCTTGCCATGGGAGAAATGCTTAGCTTTGGGTTCAATCTTGCGGTGTCCTTTCCCAGTGATAGAAGGGGCAGCAAGGCACGTATTGTATTGTTGCCATCGAGGATAACAAGATGGGGTTTTAATCATATTGCATGAAACTATCCCTCTACATCATGTCATCTTTCTTAAGGCGTTACTCTGTTTTAACTTAATACTCTAGATGCATGCTGGATAGCGGTCGATGAGTGGAGTAATAGTAGTAGATGCAGGAAGGAGTCGGTCTACTTGTCTCGGACGTGATGCCTATATACATGGTCATACCTAGATATTCTCATAACTATGCTCAATTATGTCAATTGCTCAACAGTAATTTTTTCACCCACCGTAGAATACTTATGCTCTTGAGAGAAGCTACTAGTGAAACCTATGGCCCCCGGGTCTATTCTCATCATATCAATCTCCATCACTTTAATCTTGCTTGCTTTTTACTTTGCCTTTTACTTTTCACTTTGCATCTCTATACCAAAAATACCAAAAATATTATCTCTATCAGATCTTACTCTCGTAAGTGACCGTGAAGGGATTGACAACCCCTAATCACGTTGGTTGCGAGGAGCTATTGTTTTGTGCAGGTACGAGGGACTTGAGCATAGCCTCGTACCAGATTGATACCTTGGTTCTCAAAAACTGAGGGAAATACTTACGCTACTTTGCTGCATCATCCTCTCCTCTTCGGGGAAATCCAACGCAGTGCCCAAGAGGTAGCAATGTCTCACTATCTGGAACCTTATCTGCATTACTTCATTTACCATTGCATAACAGGGTACTCTTCTCCAATATTTTATCCGTGTTCTAAAAGAGAAACAAAGAAACACATCTGAGGTTTACAATGTAGTATATGAAACTCATTTTGGTAAACCAGTTCAGTAGTAAGGTGGACAGGATAACAGCATGAAACAAACATATATCTATGTAGTATGGTCACTGTATGGTCTATATCATTCTAGATTATGTTGCCAAATCAAGATAGATACCGTTCAAATCATATCTATTTAAGACAAAGCAGCATAGAAAGAATATAAGTGTGGGAAACTACACAGCAATAACAACACTTGTAATGTGCATGGCATGAGAACATAACTGTTTATTCAATTGTAACTGAAATCAACATAGAGCAAGTTACAACAGCAAACAGCCAAACACGTTGAAGAAACAGGTTTAAAACATACCTGTTGCGCCATTGGAGTTTCAATTGCATCCTTCAAATGTGAAATTAGTTGGTATCAGTAAATACAGTGATGCAAGAGCAAAGTAGTATGAACCATAGCTACGGAACTGTGACACCCTTTGTTAATTAAAATCTTGCCAGGAAATTTAAATTTTTCTTTTCTTGGACTTTCTTGATTTCAGAACCTTTCCTTTCTTGGTTATTATGGAGTTTTTACCCCAAGTGAGAACTACCCAATTTTATTGGACTCTCTTACTCTCTCTAATAAAGCAATTCTTTATCAGTAGGATTATTTATATAATTATTATTTTTTCCCCTGAGCTTTGGTTTCTCTAAATTGGCTTTTTATAAGTTTAGGGTCCCATTTGAACTGCAACCCTTGTGTAAATTCATTCTAAAATCTCACAAAAATTTGGAGATGTCATGTGATGTATTTAAACCACTTTTATGCAAAAATATCTTCTGTTCTTTAGATATTTTGAGCTCTACACCATATTTTCAAATCTGGTCCAGAGAGCATTTTTACACTACAACCCATTTAAATAATTCTTTCTAGCTTCCACCAAAATTATGGGATGTCAGTAATAGCATGCAATTCAACTTTTTGCAAAAACCTAGTGATGTTCTTTGGAAAAATTGAGTAAATCAACCTCTTTTCTGTTCGGTCCAACTTGAGGATTTGTACAAGAACCACATTTTAGTTGCCCTTTATCCTTGATTCTTTTCCCTACTTATAGTCCTCCTGTTAAACCTCTAAGTCCAGGAACATGCACCCATTGGATCATTTTTGGTTCATGAGGTAATGCCATTTACTTTCTGTCCAGATCTGAAGTTTTGCAAAACTTGCACTAGCAAGTTTGAGCTTTGGGCAAACTAACCTCACCACCCTCTCTTTCATCTAAAGAGACCTCACTGTGGAAGTTTTGGCCACTCCAAGAAATGCCTAAGTGCCCCGGCATTTTGTCAAACACCTTTGGGCATGATCGGTTTGACATGAGTTTTTGTTTGCACGGTGGACTTGATCCCCCGACCAAACCAGCACGTCCAGTGGTTTTGCCCTAGTCTATGACCCCACCCTGCTAACCCTCTTGTGGTTTAGAGCCCCTAGCTTGCAATGGCATTTCGCCGAGCACATTCCGTCTGCTACTGGCGCGAAAGCAGAGCACGCTGCGTTTTGCACGTGCAGCGCTTCGAAACGACGCGTCATACCGGTTTGCCACCACAGCAGAACCACGCCACGCACTCCCCTACTCATCGTGTCACACCAAGCAGGCCCTGGTGCTCAGCAGCACTGCCGTCAGAACCCTTGGCGGCACGCCGGCGTCCGCAGCGCGCCCCTGCCTCGGTCGGTGCCGCCCAGGCCACCAGCGCTCGCCAGCTACCCCTTGAGCACCTCAAGCTCATCCGCAGCCTCGTCCCCTAGCTCTTGTCGCCGCCACGTCGCCTATCTCTGAAAAGGCGGTCGCCGCGACCTTATCCTCAACCGCCGTGGAACCGCCTTGACGTGCCTATTTAAGAAGCCCGAGCCCATCCGAGCACTCGGCAGCATCACACCATCCTCCTAGTGCCCCTGTTGCAGAATTGAGGGGAAGAGGCCGTCTTCACCAACTCCGCCAGTTCGCCACCCCGCCTCCCAGCTCCGCTCGCACAACCAGAGCCTCCCGCCCTCCCAACGCCACCAAACAACTCCACTCCGTCTTGCGGTGCCACCTGCACCCCACCGCGACGGAGAGCCACCATAACCACAAACTCACTTCGCTCCCGAAACCACCGGCCGCCGCGAAGCTCGTCGACGGCGAATCCCTCCACCTCCGACAACCCTGCAACCACCGGAAGGATCGCCCTAGATCCGCGGATCCATCCCCGCCCTCGGCTCCCCACAAGGACCCGCCGTTCACGGGCGACGGTCACCGGAGTCCCGCCTCCGCTCGGGGCAGAGGAAGAAGAGGGGAGGTGGACGATCAAACGACCAGTGGGCGGCGGGCCCACTGTCGATGACTCGCGACGTCCACGCTGGAGTAAGTGGAAGCGTAAACCTAAAATACGCTTTCGGCGTATCGTGTTTAATTGAAACGCTTTCTTTTACATTTTATTTTAAATAACAGATTTGACTAAACTTTGACTGGCTGTAACTTTTTAAATAAAACTCCGAATGAGTTGATTCTTTTTCTTACCACTCAAAAATATTGTCTAGTTTACTTTAAGATTTAATTCAAAAAAATTCAGACAACTTTTTTTGTGCTGTTTTGAAAATGTGTGTTAATTCAAATATATTTCAATTAGGGTTTTGAAGAGAGGGGAGAAAACTTTCAAAAGTTTTGGAGAGCACCTCACCCCTCCACAACTTGAAGGCAAGCATTCTGAACCCCGGCATAAGAATTTTGGTGTGTTATTCGACACGTTTATAACACCACCCCATTTCGAAGAGCTCGTTATTTCATGTGATATGATCATTTGCATGGATGCATATTAGTGGTTTCCATGCTGTTGGAAATGAACACACTTGTGTTGGTAATCACCCTCATATGCCTTGCATGCATACCAGGAGGAATCCGGGAAAACCTCTGCCTTGGGTAGGCATGAGTTTGTCGCCGGTCTCCGTCGAGGCGGTTATGTCCGGTATGGCATAGTAAGGTATAATGAACGTTGATTCTGTTTGTTGATATATATATATATATATATATATATATATATATATATATATATATATATATATATATATATATATATATATATATATATATTTGTGATACATGTCATGCAGGAATTTATAAACCTCCCGAGTCGACCGTAGATCGAGTCTTGTACCAAGAACCCCATACTTGTTTCAGATTACCACTTGTCCCTACCGCAAGTAGGGTATTTGTTCGATCAATCGTCAACCCCTTTCTAGCACACACCGCATGAGAGGCCATGGTGGAAGATATCGGTTGAAGCGTGGGCATGCCACCTGGTCCGGGGCATGGGTGTTTTCGTTGAGACCGAGAGGGAGGCCACCCCTTAGAGCGCATGTATAAATTTGATCCCATGCTACGCGAGGTTGTAGCCTCCCACTTAGAGTTTTGCTTAACAAGTGTCATGGGTGATTCCTCGCACCGTAAGTTAAGTGGGTGTGTGCAAGTCGTGTGTTTTCAATTAAAAGATCAGTGAGCGGAATTAGTCCCGATGGACTAAAGGAATCCGTTACTCGTGGGTAAAGAGTACACCCTCTACAGAGATTAAACCTATCTGAATAACCGTGTCCTGGGTTATAGGATTACAGTCTGGGATGGGTCAGGTGTCGGTCTTAGTGTCGGTCTTCGGAGGAGAAACTGTTAAACCAGAACTGGGATCGCTACTTGAGACTTGTAATAATTATGATTATTATTTTGTTATGGACTAACCCGTGACATTATTTGAATTATCGAGTATCCCTGGGATGGTTCTACCTCCTGGATATTCATTGTTATTTATTTATAAGCCCTTTATGTGGTCTCGCTGAGACGCCCGACTGTGGCATGCTTGTTATTTATTTTATAAGCCCTTTATGTGGTGTCGCTGAGACGCCCGACTGTGGCATGCTTGTTATTTATTTTATAAGCCCTTTATGTGGTGTCGCTCAGACGCCCGACTGTGGCATGCTTGTTATTTATTTTATAAGCCCTTTATGTGGTGACGCTGAGATGCCCGACTGTGGCATGCTTGTTACTTATTTTATAAGCCCTTTATGTGGTGTCGCTCAGACGCCCGACTGTGGCATTTCTCTCTGTTTACTAACCTTTCGAGGCGTCGCTTCAGACACCCGATCGGTGCATTTTTTATTATTACTATGATTTTGCATATTCAAAATAACCTGCGTGCATGCATCGGAGTCTTTATTATCTTTGGTGACTGACGTCATGAGCTTAAAATATTTCAGAACATCGTCATTATATTATACCCGTGTTCATAATGTTTGCGAGTACATTCAAAGTACTCACTGGCTTGTCCCTGGCTATTGTCTTGGCCAGATTTCTTGCTTGGAGAGGAGCGTCGCGAAGACAGCCCCGAGACTAAGCACGGTGATAGCAGCCTCTCGAAGATAGGAGTTAACCTGGTCAGCTGTTCCCGTGGGAAATGGAGTTCCACTAATGACCCACAAACCGCTTCCGCCATCAACCACTAGAAACCATTTGTTGTACTCGCAGGCCAGAATGGTCTTGTACTACATATCCTGTATTTTGCTTGGATTTTCTGTATTGTTGAAGCCTCATCACCTAACAAATAATCCCGGGCTGATGAGCATGACGGCCATTTTCTGGAATTTAATACCCGGAAAAACTGGTCGCGACAGGAACCTGACCTGAGAACAATTCTTCTTCTGCTTTAAGCGTTGACTTCAGGTTCGGAGTGGTGGTTCTCGTGATTTGGGCACTGCAGTTGCCTTACTAACTGCTCGTGGTTGGGTGTGGTGGAGACGGTGCTGTGTCAACGGGAACTGGGTGTCTATCTGCTGGGGTTGGGGTTAGAAGGGGTGTAGCTGGTTCTCTGTCCAACTGGGTAGGGGTACAATCTGCATGAGTGTGGGTTATGTGTGGTGGGGCTGGTTCTTGGGCAAGTACAACCATGGTTCTATCTGCATCGACAGGTAGCACGATCTTTTCTCAAGACTGTGTTTTACTCAAGACAGATATGCCATCACTCCGTCCAATTGAAATGGCTGATAAACAAGAAAAGTAATTGAATGTACAGACATTGTAAGATAGAGCAGTGCAATGGATAGTAGGGAAGAAAACAGGGCATGAAATAATTCACATTTATGTTGTCTAAGCAAATGTAATAGCAGGACATAATTTCACATATATGATGGCTAATTAAACAGGATAGCATGACACAATTTCCCATGTATGATGGCTAACTAAACAGGATAGAATGACATACTTCAAAATATGATGACTATGTAAACAGGATGACATGATATAACTATACGATGTGTCTATTAAAGTGGTTGGCATGCCATAAATCACAAACATGCCGTCGATGGAAACATGATGGCATGATATAATTCACGGATAGAATGACATGATTTAAAATATGATGACTATGTAAACAGGATGAGATGATATAACTATATTATGTCTTTATAAAATGGGTTGGCATGCCATAATTCAGATACATGCTGTCTATGTAAACATCATGGCATGACATAATTCAAATATATGATTTATATACTAAGGAAGTGAGCAGAGGGCAATCGCATATATGATGTATCAACTAAGGAGATGGCATTCAATATTGTGTATACGATGTAAAAAGTAAGCATTGCAATACAACATATGCATTATATGAGTAATATAACCCTGCCAAGTTTGAGCATACACCTCAGGGGGATAATAGGACTGGTCATCTGCCTCTGAATCCTCCTCTCAAGAGCTATCGTAACCAGCAAGATATCTGCTTCAAAGAGTAGCATTGTTCTCACTCAAGACCTGGTTTTCACTCCAGATTTCTCCATCACCAATTCAAATGGCTGATGCACAGGAAGAGCAGTTGAATATACAAACATTGTCGACAAAAGCAACGAGAAATACAAAAAAAAAGGACGACATGATATAATTCACATATATGACGCTTGCCTAAACAGCATGGCATTGCATAATTTACATACATAATGCCTTGCAACAAGATAACATTGCATAATTCACATATATAATGTATTACAACAAGATGGCATTGCATAATTCACATATATGGTAATTAGACACTAAACAGGTGGCATTCACATAAAGCATGTCTAAACTAAGCAAATGACATAGCAATGCAAGATACCATACGCACGATATGAGCAACATAACCCTGCCAAGTTAGGGCATGCACCTCGGGGGGGGGGGAATATGACTGGTCATCTATCTCTGAATCCTCCTCTGAGGAGCTATCGGTAACCAGCAAGACATGCGCTTCGTCAGATAGCATTGTCTGCTCTGAAGACCTTGTTTCCACTCCAGATTTTTCCACGACCGTGCCAAATAGCTGATGCACGGGAAGAGTAATTGAATGTACTAAAATTGTTGACAAATTTAACACGTAATAAAAAAATGATGGCATGATATAATTCACATATAAGATGACTGGCTAACCAGGGTGGCATTGCAAAATTCACATATATGATGCCTGGCTAGACAAGATGGCATTGCATGATTCACATATACGATAAAGAAACTAAACAGATGGCATTGACACAAAGCATGTCTAAACTAAGCAGATGACATCTTTAATGTATACAGTAAGCAATGCAAGGCACCATATGCATGATATTACCAACATCAGCATGCCAAGTTAGAGCGAAGACCTCATGGGGTAAATAGGAGTGGTCTTCTCATTCTGAATCCCCCTCATAACAATTATCTTCCTCTTGATTACCATCCGAAATGGGTGGAGGGGGGCTGCCTTTGCGCTCACCATGGAACGACGTCTGCATGAAATTTTATTGCCACGCAAGGCTCGTCTCTTTTTCTCTACATGATCAGTTCCATTGTGTACAATAATTGGCATGCATAGGAATAAAACATAGTGAGATTATGTAAGGAGTGCATGCACAAATCCAGAGTGATGGTAGCAAACTATGGATAGACCCTAAACCAATGATAGCAGGCAGATAATAGCTTTAGTTAAAAATATAGATAATGGCTCCTTTAATGTTTGTTTGCACCCAACATGAAACTCATAGTAGACACCGGAGATTAACCAGATAGTAGACAGATAGTACTGATTGCTGCCCCAATATGCACCCCACAACCATTTAAAAACTCAAGTTTCAGCATTAGTTTGGACCTGACTCGGAGTCTAATAGGTGAACACGACGATAATGTAGCATGTCATCATATTAAGCGACGCATAACGTAAGCAGACACGGAAGAGTGCGACCTCTCTTGCGGACCCGTGTAGTCCTCAAGGTCATATGCTCAGTTGATGATGGTAATGCAGTTGCCGTGGCTGCCGGCGGCGGGGAAGAAGATCTGAGGCGGCGAAAGACAGTCTGGAGAGCGGATCCCTGCTGTGGTGAACCCTTCCGTCATTGGAGCAGCTGAGCTGGGGTGGAACACAGCACCGTAGGAGTAGGACAAACCACACAAGGTTTTCTTTGACACATATCTGTAACAGAAGTAATTGAGTAAGGGCTTGTTTGAATTTGAGGATTCTAACAATGCATGGATAGGAAATAGACAGGAATAGGATAGGAATGCACGTGCAAAACAGAGAATTTAAAAACACAGGATTTCTGCCAATCTGGGTGTTTGATTCACAACAATTGGAAGATCACAGGATGCAAAAAAGCATGGTGAGATTAAGTCAAACCACAAGAAAATGTACGGTTATAATGCTATTATGCTACTATCTCTTAGTCTTGTGCTAGATGAATAGGAATATGAAAAGGAGGAAAAGTGGAAATTAGAATTCCTACGGTTTTTCTTTCAAGGAGACACTAAAGGAACAAATCCTACAGTTTTCCTTTGTTCCATTCCTTTGCACCAAATTCATGAAAAGTAGTACCATAGGAAACTTTCCAATTCCGATGTTTTTCATTCACTTTTCCTTTAAAGCACTGGCGATTCTAGTAGGCAGGCTTGAGCAAGGAAAATCCTATGCTAAAAAAATGTTTTTGTGCTACTTCTATTACTTTGGACCCAGGCCACTTCCATACTAGCTCAACTCCCAGGCCCATCTACAAATGCACAGCTCAAACGCACAGAGATAAATAATGATGGCGTTCAAGAGAGTCCATCACGGATAGCTAAGTTGCCTGGTACCTCACTGCTTGTCATATAGTAGGATAAAATAATCGTATTTCCCGTTACTACGAGTGCTCAGTGGACAATATATATAACATGTAGAGTAAAAAAGAGATGCAACAAGTGTACAACCTCTTCGGTGAAGCCATGTTGATCTCAGCGTGATTGGGTTGGCCGGTGAGGATGCTCCGGCTAACTTGGCTGTCGGAGGAGGGGAAGAAGATCTTAGGCGTCTGGAGATGGAGCCCGAGGTACTGCTCCGCTGTGATGGAGGGTTTCGTCGTTGGAGCAGCTCCGGTGAGTTGTACGACGCCGAGGCTGAAGCAGGACAAGAGAGACAACGAACAATGTTAACCTGAGTGGAATTCTAAAAGCATATCCACTACATGACGTAAAATACATAACCACAAAGTGCTAGATGTAAAATACATCAGCCGCCATCTCTGAACTTAACTATCAAACTGAATTTAACGTCAAACTGAACTTAACTGTCGAAACTGAATTTTGTTGTCGAAACTGAATTTTGTTGTCGGCCCGAACGCACTAGCAAGGTGAGGCTACACGTTGGTCGATCGACTTTTTCATCTCTGGTCACCAATTTGCAGCCGTTGGATACGAAATCAAGGGCCTGCGGTTCATCTTCAACCTCCACCCCACGAGCCGCCACCACCACTGCCAAACAAGAGCCCCCGCCGCCAAGGCCGGTGGTGCGCTGCCTCACCCACCCAAACACTCCCCACCGCCGGTCCGCCACCGCCTGACCATCCTCTAGCCCCCGTGCCGAGCTTTTTCTCCGCGATCCCCACGCCACCGCCCGCCACCATTGGCGACCACCGCCCCATCCCGAACCCTAAGATAGATAGTGGGGTACCTCTCCGTGAGCCCCCGCCCTGCTGCGGTGGTTCTTCCTTCACCCGCGAGCCCCCCCCACCCCTGAAAATCGATGACCCAAAAGTCAATTTAGTCGATCAAGTGTAGCTAATCGAGCAGCATCGCAAGCAAGAGCAAGAGCGAGAGCAGAGCACGAGCAAGAGCAATAGCAAGAGCAGACTGCAGGGACCGAGAGCAAGAGCAGAGCAGCAGCGCGAGCGAGAGCTAAAGCAGCAGCTCCTACTGATGTGGACATCGCCGCCAAGGGAGCGACATCGTGGAGGAAGTGGCCGGCGACGCCGCCGTGGATGGAGCCGCGCCGTGTCGGCTCGGGACCGAGCGCTGGCAGCACCGTGAGATCGAATCTAGAAGAAATTCGGCGATTAGTGTACAACCTCTTTGGTGGCGCCGATTAGGCCGCAGCTTCATCCGAGGAAACGGTGATGATGATGCTTTCCGGTGGTGCAGGTCAGGACGACAGTACGGGAATGGAGGTGGCGCGATAGACGAGGGGAACGTCGGGGCAGCTCCTTGGAGGTGGAGGACGGGGTGGCTGAACCAGCGGGACGATGAGATCGACGACGGATCCTCATCTGGTATGGCGGATGAGGGACGTCGAGGTGTTGCTGTGGACGACGTCGTCGGGGAAGAGGCTCCGGCTGGGTGGCGGACGGAGCAGGGTGTGGGGTTTCGTCGCGGGTTTTCGCGGCCTCGGTGTACGAATGGGTAGGCGGATGGGATGGCAGTGGGGAACCATGGCTTAGAGACGCGCTTGTCCGAAATGTGGGGTAAGTTACGAAAGTACCCCCCACCGATTTGAGGCGGTTCTTTCGGTTCAGGGTACCACGGGCATTTCGCGTGTCGGGATTTCACAGAGGTGGGAGTTTTAGCGCGTTGTAATTTCGGAATAGCAAGGCGCTGGTTGAGATGGAGGAGTTGTCGAGCACAACGAGACAAAGATATATCTTAAATATTTTGGGCTAACAAGGCACGGGTTGAAGAGGCGGAGTTTTGCAAAGACGATAGACAGAGACGCTAGCTTGAATTTTCGCATAACAAGGCGCGGCTTGAAATTTCGAAGAACAAGCTTAACGTGTACCCAAAAAAAGACAATTTGCACCTCAACACGCACAACACACACACAAACACCATTTAGACTAGAGTAAGGTACACATGCATTGCACGCATGAGATTTGGCAACCAAATTATGAATAAATATCACATTATAGCATGCAAGCATTGAGTCATATATGCATGATGTAGATGTTCGTTTAATTCTTATAGTTCATTTCATTCAAAATCATCTGGTTTTTATAAGAAAGCTAATCTATTTTAAGATTCATGGAATTGTGCGTCGTAAGACATAAAGTAAAAACAAATAATGGCAAATCATGTAGAAAAACATTTGGGCAATTCTGATACGGAAGATTCTAGAACAAATAAGAAGTGCTTGTGTTTTGATGTTTGTGCATTATGCTTAAGTTCAACCATGGAGTCTTCTAGATTATACATGTGGCGAAATCTGGTGGAATCTAGATGATATCCAATGGCCAAGAGTGCTCAAATTTGCCATCTTTGGACCATCGGATTCACCTCATCCAACGACCATCTTTCAAAGTTAAAGTTACCCGCACAATAAAAAATATAAAATATATATATATATATATATATATATATATATATATATATATATATATATATATATAGGGTATAGATATAGATATGTGATGCTAAAGTCACCATCATCTCCAATTAGAATAGTGTGTCCATGCACGGATGCGACGTGGCCAAATGATGTCGCCATCGGTATCTCAAATTCAAATCAGTCGACCTTGTTCAATGTGTATACATTACAACATGCTCGCTTCCAAACCACACCGCAGATCCCGTTATATTCATGCATGCATGGGTTTCAAACATCAGGATCTCTTATTCAAATATTTGAATTCAAATTTACATTGATTATGACCTCACCTATTCAGCTATTCTTTTACACCCACACAGTAGTCTTCTCTTTATAATTGTACCACTAACTTTCTCTCGTGCATGCATGCACACACACTACCAGTCGGCATTACCATCGCACACATGCAATCTTTTTCTTCTGGTCGGTCTCCCATGAAGGCACACACCCACACACATCCCCCTCTCCATCATATTGGGCATTCTTTATCTCTCACGTGTGCATGCGCAACAATCGATGTTCCTCTATGTATATGTGTATATAGCTAGGTCTTTCATAGTTTTCCACACAAACCGATCAATCGATATATCCAGTGAGGTCTCACCCTCTTTCCCACGTCCACATCGATCAATTTATACCTCTCTATATAGGATTAACATATATAGCTAATACACCCACATTAATTATATATCCAACGTCCCCCTCTCATCATCCATGCCTTCCGCTTCATCTCTCAAACGCGTGCACAATGATGTAAGACAGGCGATAAGGGCCCTGCCTCCCCCCCAACATCACTATATATCGAGGCTAATATGAATGTGATCATTAGACAATTGTTGCTAAAAATGGTTTAAGTTCATGAATTGACCCTCCTCATACAGGATTAGCAATGCTTGGCCCCCTAGCTCATTTACTTTTCATGGCTCCGCATCACAGCACAACAACAAGCACGTGTTCGCCCTCTCTCTAAATATTGATCTCGCACTTGTGCATTCCTTCATAGTCTCCCTCCACTCGGCCCCTCGCACCATCTTCTAGCCCCCCACCGGATTTTGCCACGTGTACAATCTAGCAGACTCCATGGTTGAACTTGAGCATAATGCACAAACCTCAAAACAACAGTGGTTCTCTTTTGTTCTAGAATCTTCCGTATCATAACTGCCCAAACTTTTTTTCTAGTTGAATTGCCATTGTTTGTTTTTACTTTATGCTTTACAACGCACAATTCCATGAATCATAAAATAGATTAAGGGCTTCTTTGATTCAAAGGATTCTCAAAGGAATTTTGGAGGATTCTAATCGTTAGGAATTTTTCCATCTTGGTTGTTTGTTTCGTAGGATTGTAAACCATAGGAATTTTTCCATATGATTCATTTACACTAGATTTCATAGGAAACATCCCATCCACTCAAACCTCTTTGAAAGAATTCTGCGTTTTTCTATGCACAATCAAACACTCATACAATCCTGTAGGATTCAAGACAACATTCCACTATAAACCCATGTTTTTCCTATTCCCGCGTTCTTAGCTTTTTTATAAAAACTAATTGATTTTGAATGAGATGAACTATAAGAATTAAATGAAGGGCTACATCAGGCATATATGACTCAGAGCTTACATGCTATAGTGTGGTATTTATTCATAGTTTGGTTGCAAAATCTGATGCGTGCAATGCACGTGTACCTTACTAGTACTTCGAGTATGTGCAAAACACGTAAATTAGAATACCAATGGCACGCTACACAGTGTCTCTCTTACAGTTCATGAAGCCATGTGGCACATGTGGAGGCGTTGTCGCGACCTCCTTGCATGGATTGATCACGGTGACGTGCTGCTGGTTCCGAAGAATGTACTCATCCTCCACGAGCCATATCGGCGGTACATGCACGGCGAAGATGTGCACGCACGCCACGCATGCACTCATTCCTCGCACGCACACGCAGTACACGCAGCGGACGCAATTTTGTACCAAGATCCACCCCATGTGATAATTTGACGCGTGTAAAGTCGTTCACTTCATTGATGGTCAATTAATACAGCGCATGCAAATTGAGTGGACGGAGGGCGAAAGAAAGACATTATTACTCCACATGCGCATGCAGTAGTTAAATCGTGGGTTGCTAGTAGTACTTCCATTGGTCTCCTTCAGATTTTGTGCCAATTTTGACAAGAACATAATATTTACGCATTTGAGCAGTGTAGTACTTGAAATTTATGTTCCGCTAAACTCATCGGGAGCCGCTTCGGCCTCAAACCAAAACCATCAATTAATCTTTACCTTGTTCCCATCACATTCAAAGCCTGCTCACACCTACTAGTACGTACCAAACCTGAACGTGTTCCCACTATGCAGGTATTAGTACTAGTGCTAGTACTTAGGTTATAAAAGGGAACTACTAACCAAAATTACTCTACCTTTCCTCCTCATAAGTGCTTCTTCTTCGTCGTCGTTGCCATGGCGGTGAGAAGAGCTCTAGGTCGAGAACTACTCGTAATAAGGAGCGGCAACCAAGGCTGCGAAAAAAAAGATAGGTCTCGCCGCCACGCAGAGACCTCAAAAGATCTCTCACGGGCAGGCAATGGCTCCCAGGAGCGCCCTAGCCACGGAGGCGAACATGCCGAGCCGGCGGAGCTGGAGTCGTTATCCCTCGACGGCATGCCCGATCAGCTCAATAAGCAGAAGGAGTTCATCCAAGGCTTGATGGAGTTGCTGAAGGAGAGCCTCGACGACATGCCCGCTGAGCTCAATCAGCAGGGGGAGTTGACCGCCGGCTTGGTGATGCTGCTGAAGAAGAGCATTGCCTCGGAGAAGAAGGCGACCGGCGAAATCCTGCGACTTCGGGAGGACAATGCGAAGCTCTGCCACGAGATCGACCTGTTGAAGGAGAAGAACGCCTGCTGGAAGAAGCTGCATGAGAATAGTAGTTCCTCGATGATGATGCTGCAGGCCCTCGTCATGGAACATAAGGAAGAGTTGGCGAAGCTCCGCATCGAGCACCCGGCTGCTGTCAAGGTACGTAATATGGCCGTGGAACAGATGATGAAGGCTCGCGTCGAGAAATGCCGCGTCATGGACACAATGATGAAGATGGCGGAGGAGACGCGCAAGGAGATGGAGGTCGTGGAGGCAATGAAGAAGCGATTCACGACTCGCTGCTAATTAGATCATTTGGGGTGATAATCTTCCTTCTTCTTTTGCTCCTGTGTTTCATCTTTTGCTTCGGGTGTTTCGCCGCACGTGTCACGTTCTCTGCGAGGCATGAATAGAACAATGGTTTTTTTGAGGAATGAATAGAACAATGCTAACAATGAGATGACTAGCAAATTAGATCATTTTTATCGCCATATGGCACTTTGGGCTGCCGTGTTTCAGTGCTCCTCGTCGCAGATACTACTCCAAAGGAAAACTTGAGTATACCGCACGGTTCTTTGCTCCTCCTCGATCAGGTTGTCGGCGCATTTATACGAAAGCAGTCAAATCACAAGGCCCCGCCTTCTAGCAGTAATGAGCCGTCAAATCACAAAGGCCCTCGCCTCGTGAAACCGACCAAGCTAGACTGCCCGCCTCTAGCCTTTTAAAAATGTATACTTTTGTACAGCAGAGAATCGATGGATTGCGCCATGGAGCAAAACTTGAAATTAAAAAAGGTGGTACATATAGAGAGCGCTAAATGCCAAATTATGCATATAGTACTATTAAAAGGCTAGTCACAATAATGTTGTCCAGAACAACCCACCCTCAAATAAAACTAAGAGGGTGTTGGATACGCTTTAGTCCCATGACTAAAAGTAGTGGGACTAAAACATGCTAGCCTCACCCATGCTTGGATCCAAATACTAAAAAGGCTAAAATCAAGTTAATGAGCATTTATTATCCTCCAAACCTCCAATCCGAACTCGCATGTGTTAAAGGAGAGGAGTTAAATGAGTAGAGAGAGGACTAATCCACATTTTAGTAGGGGTACCTCGACTAAAAACTTTAGTCTCAAGACTAGTTTTAGCCCCTCTTTAGTCGGGGTGCTTGGAACTTTAGCCTCTTAAAGAGACTATTTTAGTCGACTAAAATAAGTCCCTTGGATCCAAGCACCCTCTAAGCATCCCGGAATTCTTTGACAAAACTAAGCACCTTGAAATTCTTTGACAACTAAACTGCTGGCTATATGATGTTGGCCATATATATTGTAATGATATAATGTGAAGAAACGAGTGGTAGTACTATACCAACTAAAAGATGAAATGTAAGAAATACTATTATGTACGCATCAAGAGTTAAAGTAACGGAAGAAACATAACATAGTTCTCATTGGGGCTCAAAGACAACACACCCCTCAAATTAAATTAAGCACACCTGAAATTAAACTTTGTAACTATTTCGGTAGACACTGCATTAGAACCACCATGAGCAACGACACTTCCACCTTACTCGGAGTCCTCGTCCACGTCCTCGACTTCGTCCTTGTCCCTCTTCCTCTTGGCCGATACTTCTTTGCTTGAACCGCACACTTGGTTGTTGCTCTTCATCCAACCCTTGTAGATATTGAAGCAAAGGTAGCCATCCATTGCAGCGTAGTGGATGTGGTCTATATCTAGTACATTCCGCTGCCATGCATGACGATGAAACGTGTAATGAGGTTTCTCCAGTTTACCGTACGAAGGATGAACCATGGCTCCTGCCAGGGTCAGCATTGAAGGCTGACAAGAGGACACCAGCCGATTCTTCTGGAGGTCGAAGGTGTTGCCTACAACGAGGCCTATCCGACGCATGACTTCTTTATCGTTACCAAAGTCTACAGTAACGAATTTGACTAGGTTGCTCTCGAGGAAGTCCTTAAATTCCTGGCACTCAACGTCGGCATGGCATATGTGGTAGACCAAGCATAAGTCATGCACGCAAACCTGGATCACGGCGGCTTCTTCCTCTCTTCGTCCTTTAGATCCTTCTCTCATCCTGTGACTGTGGTGTACTCAACATATAGCATGCTGACCCACTCATCATCTGAGTCTTCAACATGCGTGCTCAAGCGAGAAAGGCATCCTTTCACCATCGCGGAAGAACGGGTGTAGATGACGTCGAACTCATCGCCGGTGATGGTTCTAACCTTGTACTCACCGCCGATCATGGAGATTTGGGACGCCATGGATTTGGGAGGAGGGTTAGGATTAGTGGAACTACCGTAATGTGAATGGACGGGACGACTAGGAGCGAACCGCCGTAGTATTGAAGGACGTGCGGGGATGAGTAGGAGAGAACTGCCAGTGAGCGAACGGCAGGGTAGTGGCTTTCCATTCTCCCATGATACGGGCTTCCGAGAGCCCTTGGATCTGAGATCGAATGGTCGCATGGCGTGATTCTAGACCTATGGGTGAATATCCTATCTCGGAGGGTTATTCGCAAATTTTCAGCAACTTAGCATGCGACCGCTTGATCTCAGATCCAAGGGCTGCCAAGAGCCGTGATATGGTCGCGCCTACCATGACCGTCATGCGTCGCTCATGGCGGTCGCGCTTCTTGGAGATTTAACACGGTGCGTTAGGGCTATCTGATGTTGGCATGTCATACATAGTCATCACTTAGTCACTCATACTACAACAAGGTTGGCTATAAGGTTGGCTATAAGTGTATTTTTTTGATTAACTTGCCACATCAGACTTTATGCCTATGTGGCAAGCTTAAGCACCTGTAGGAGCAAGTAAAAGTAAGTACAATAGTGCGCTTTACATGGCATTTTTGCATATGTGGAGGAAAGAGAGGCAAGGTAAAAGTGGAGAAGTGGGCTCTCATGCAAGAGCCAGCCTCTACTACATGGTGGAGCATTGGAGGAGGCACCTGTAAGGAGGTGGTCAGGAATCTAGGAGACTCACGCCGGTCGTAGCGCCGCAGTTAAAATGATAATGGCAAGTCAAATCACGAGGCCCCACCTGTCCAGCAGTAACTCGCTGTCAAATCACACATCCCTACGTTTGCAACAGCCTACTCCCTCGTCTTCTCGCGTCTCTGTCGAACCGACTAGGCGGAACTGCCCCACTGCCTACTGCGCAGGAAAAGCCCCGCCCTCGACTTTTAAATAGTATACAGTATACTAATTTTGTATCCATGGATTGCGCCCGCGCCATGGAGCAAAGCGTCTAGAAAACGGAGGAGAGACGGTGGTCTTGCAATAGAGAAGAGGGAGAGGCGAGACGGTGGTTTTGGAATGGAGATGATGGAGAGGAGAGGAGGTGGTTTTGCAATGGAGAAGATCAGAAGAGGGAGAGGCGAGGCGGTGGTTTTGGAATGGAGATTATGGAGAGGAGAGGAGGTGGTTTTGCAATGGAGAAGAGGGAGAGGAGCATGCGGCAGCAATTTAGGATTGGACGAGAGGGCCGGCGCGCTGTGACTGGATCAAAATCAAAATCAATTTACCCTTCAATTAATAAAGCGACCCCACATTAACTAGTCTCCCTTTTATTCTGGGTCATAATTGACCATGATTTTCGCACATAAAATATATATTATATGTTGCAAAAGTAATATAATTTGAAAGTACATTCAGATACGAACCAAACGATACAATTTTTGGTGACATGCATTCACATTTTGCTTGTCAAATACAGTAGTGGTCAAACTTTGACCCAAAATACGCAAAACAACAAAAAAATACTTCCAAGACCAGCGCCGCTCTTCCGCTCTTCTCCTCTTAAACCACCGCCGCTCCTCTCATGTTCCAATCTAAATGCAGCGCCGCTCCTCTCCTCTTCCATTTCAAAACCACCGCCCCTCCTCTCCTGTTCTAGTCCAAAACCAGCGTCGCTCCTCTCCCGTTCTAATCCAAAACCAGCGCTGCTCCTCTCCTCTTCCATTCAAAAACCACCGCCGGTGAGTGAAGGTGTTGTGGAGAAGTAGATTGATGGAGGAGTACAACCAATACAAGAGGATCGCAGACGGCGACCCTGTGAAGCTAGCTAGGATGTTGGAGATACAGTCTTGGTTTGACAACAAGGACCAACTAGCAGCGACGGCGACATCCATGGCCAAATATCTGCGATAGTGCGAAAAGGCGGCGATACTCCCGGAGGGAGTCGCACCGGAGTACATAGAGCTGCTCCTCTGGGCCATGGAGCAAACAGATTCACCGAATCCGATCGTGAGGGAGCGGTGGTGGGAGTATCGATCCCAGATGGAGCATCCACCAGAGATTGAAGGATCGAGCATCTACAGGGTGCCGTTTGTGAGGGTGTCCTGGCAGAGCGAGCCGGTGGAGTCTTCGTCGACCGAACCCAACTGCAAGAGGAGAAAAGCAGTTGGCCCGACGACGCTTCCCCACCATCGTCTCCCTCGCCGTTCACATCGTCTCACGGGCGGCCTGCCGCCGAGGAATAGGAGGGGCTGCCCCCCAGCCCAATAGTCGGGCAGGTTGTGAATTGTCGGGAGGAGCTTAGGGTTGTCAGATTCGCAGGTTGTGAATTGTGTTTTGTGTTGTGTATTTGGAGAGTACTTTCAGATATGAATGTCTTTTGAATTTCAGATTTGCAGATTGAGCATATGAAGTATTTTATGAATTCTAGAGATCTATTTTAGCACTTAAAAATGTAGTTTCATAGGAGTATAAAAGTGCGATAATGTGATTTTTAGAGAAGAAACTGCAAGTTTCAGTTTGAGATAAGAAACTGCAAGTTCAGTTTCGGATAAGAAACGCAACTTTCAGAGGCGAGCATTTATATTAACACGGCCTTTTCAAACAGGGTTAACATCATGTTGGAAGTTTCATTCATGGTCGAAAATGGAACTACCGCCAGTTAACATCATGCTGATCAACATTCATGCATAGCACATCTTCATATGATGCACAGTTAAAATGCCCACACAATGTCGAAAAGTAAACACGAGAAAACGAGGGACGAAGTTTTGGCAAGTGTTGGACGTGGTTTTGGGCTGCCCCGTCTAGGCTTTCATTTTTAACATGCGCTGCCCACGACCTCGGATGGGAGGTCCATAGGCCTGTTTGTATTTTCTTAGGGCCATCATGTATCGACCGGCCTATGGACCTCCCATCCGAGGTTTTATTTTTGGCAGCCCAATTTATGTATTTTTTTGAAGAAAGCGCAGAGGTCTGTTCTGGTCTGTTCTATTTTTCTATATAAGAATAGGAACGCCAGGTCCAACTTATGTTTCGCTTCTAACTATATTATATATATTTAAATTATTTTATATGTTGACTGTTTAGTTCACATAATTGGCAAATAGATGACCGCTCTCGCGATCCCATTCACCCCCGCCACCACCTCCACCCTCGCCGCCGCCCGCCACTACCTCCACCTCGCCGCCATATAATCTCGCCACCCCCGCCTCCCGACTCAAGCGCCGCCCCCTCAAGATGTCCGCTCCACACCCCATGGAGTCGCCAGCCATACCCACGGAGAATGGCTGGAAGACAGGCAGATGTACAAGATGCATCTCCCACATGTCTACAAAGCCTTCCCGCGGATGCTCCAGCCGCTTAACTCCGTCAAGCCATGGCGGTGCCAAGGAGACTCGAGTGAGGAGATGGAGGGAGCGGCGATCTTGGATCCGACGACGCCTCTCCCGGACCCAAAGGCACGCGAATGGAGGGAAGCAGAGGAGGAAGCTGCGAGGGAGGAAGCCGAGGAGGGACCGAATCCGTTCTCTCACTCGCGCAGGTATGCTCGGATGTGCAAGGATCATGTGGATTGGGAGCTGCTGAATCTAGCCCTGCGGATCAGGAGGGACCGAATCCGTTCTCTCACTCGCGCAGGTATGCTCGGATGTGCAAGGATCATGTGGATTGGGAGCTGCTGAATCTAGCCCTGCGGATCTACTTCGAAGGAGATTTCTTGGAGAAGCACAGGATGCCCCACCCCAGTGAGCCACCGATTGCGTTCGTTTGATGGGCGAAAGGATAAGTGAATTCAGGAGGTCCACGCCGTGCTGCGAGATGGGAATGCTTGACTGGACTCATGCCCACCAGCACGCCACCGGAGCCGGAGCAGGTGGATCCCCTACCTTACCTCTCCCCCAAACCTGCAGAAGATTGAAATTAGGCTTGCAATATGCTTCAATTGAGTTGTCTGGTGGTTATTTCTGCTTCCTGAGAGACAACATCTGGCTGGAGGATGAGAAGGAACTAGGAACTCTGATGAATTTCCCCTATCACAATGGGGGGGAGCGCCGGTTGGGCAGTGGTACGGCCCACCTCCGCCCCAAATGGGGGCACAATCTGGGCAGGCTCCTGTAATTTCCCAAGATCAATCTGCTGGTGGTTCTGACTCTCAGACCAGTGGGAAATCTCAAGGCAAGAATCAGCAAAAGAAGACATAGGACATCAAAAAACTGCTCCTGCCCCTGCTTCGGGCCTTATGGCATACTCTGAGGTGATCTGCTACAACTGTGGGGAACCAGGGCATCATTTGGATAAATGTGTCAAGCCCAAGAGTTGTTTTATCTGCAAAATGGTTACCCATAAAGTTGAGAATTTCCCAGTCGGAAGGAAAACCCACAGTTCTGCTAGATATGTTGGAAGTGCTGCTTCAGGATTATGTCCACCATTGACAGAATTTTCTGTGACACGAATTAGATAGTTTCTTTCCCTTTCTAGTTGTAGAGCTCTCGCTTGAGATGTGGTAGTGACCACACTCCTTTGCTTTGGGACTCGGGTCTTAACCAAACTCCAAAGAGCAATAGTTTTAAATTTGAAAAGTGGTGGTTGTTTAGAGAAGATTTTCTTGAGCTAGTCAGAAAATCTGGAATGAGCCTACTGGGAGCAGCTGCCCCCTAGAAAATTGGCAGATCAAAATCAGGAGATTTAGAAGAACTACCAAAGGGTGGAACTCCAATGAGGAAGCTAATCTTAGAAGATACAAAAGGCTTCTCCTCCTTGAGTTTGATTCTCTAGATATTAAGGCAGAAACCACTGACCTCTTTGAGGCTGAGACTAATAGATTAAACTTTGTCCATGGAGAGCTCAAGAAAATTTGGCTTCAAGAAGAAATCAAAGCCAAACAAAGGTCTAGAGATAGGAACATTAAGGAGGGTGATAGAAATACTGCTTACTTCCATGCAGTAGCTAACCAGAGGAGGAGGAAAACCCTCATTCACTCCTTGATGGCCCTAATGGCCCAGTTACTGAGGTAGATGAGATGCTGAAAGTGGCTAGTGACTTCTACAAAGACATGTTTAAGAAAGAAAACCCTTCTGGGTTCTCTCTACAAAACAATTTTTCTCTGCATCTGAAAAAGTCTCTCCTGCTGAAAATGAGCTGCTAGAAGCCCCTTTTTTAGAGACAGAGGTGAAGGAAGCCATTTTTATCTCTTATCCTGATGGGGCTCCTGGTCTTGATGGGATTCCCTTCTTGTTTTACCAGCATTTTTGGGACTTAGTGAAAAATGATCTCTTAGATCTTTTCCAAGCCTTTCATAGAGGAGAGTTGGATCCAGCAACTTACTCATGGGGGGTCTGTTGGGGTCAAGTTCAGTAACTGTGAAAGTGATTTTTCCTTGCTGGTAAAGGCCTTAGGCAAGGTGACCCCATCTTCCCGCTTTTGTTTAATTCAGTAGTGGACGTTCTTACTAAAATGCTGAGCAAAGCTGCTGATCATAGTCTGATTGCAGGGCTCTGTCCCGAGGTCTGCCCTGGTGGTATCATCTGCCTTCAATATGCAGATGATACCATCCTTTTCTTAGACAATGACTCCACACATGCTAGCAATCTGAAAACTGTTCTAACCTGTTTTGAACAAGTCTCGGGCATGAGAATCAACTACTCTAAAAGTGAACTCATCCCTATCAACATGGATGATCAGGAGTTAGCTGACTTCCTCTTTATTCTAGTCTGTAATAAAGGTAACTTCCCCATTAAGTACCTAGGTATCCCTCTCCACTATGATAAACTAAGGAGAGAGGATATCCAACCCCTTCCGGATAAAATCATTAAAAGGATTGCTGGGTGGAGGGGCAAACTTCTCTCTTACAGAGGTAGATTGATCCTCATACAAGCTTGTTTGGCTGGCATTCCAGTGTATCTCCTCTCCTTCTTCAAGTTCTCTAAATGGGTAGTGAACCTCATCAATTCTCAGATGTCTCATTGCTTGTGGAATGATTTTGAGGGAAATAGGAAGCTACACCTTGCTAATTGGGCCCTAGTCTCTATGAATAAAGATTTTGGAGGCCTAGGCATACCTAACCTCCAAGAAATTAACATCTGTCTTCTAGGGTCTTGGATTAAAAGATTCTATGAGGAAGACACAAACCTGGAAGCTTCTTATTGCCCATAAATACCTAGGAAATAAACCTAATATTTTTGTCCCTTCCTCCAACCCTAAGACCTCTAGATTCTGGAAAGGATTAAAATCTATTATGCATGCTGTGAAATTTGGCTATAGATGGAACATAGGGGATGGGAGCAGAACCAGGTTCTGGGAAGATACTTGGTTTGGCACATCCCCCTAGCAGTCCAATTTGGCCTACTTACTCTGTCCGCAATGAGCTTAACAAAAGTGTCAATGAAGTTTGGGACGGTCAATGCCTAAAACTCTCTTTTAGAAGGAACTTTAGTGATAGTCTCATGGAACAATGGTTCCAGTTGGAGGAAATTGCCAAAAGCATTACCTTTACTGCCGAGCCGGATGCCCTGATTTGGCAATTGGACAATAAGGGAGGTATTCCTCCAGCTCCCTCTATCATGTTATCAACTTTAGAGGGTTCAACCCGTGTTTATCCTCGCTGTTCGAAATTGAGAGTTCCCCTAAAATTCATGTATTTCTCCGGCTTCTCTCCAAAACAAATTGATGACTAGGGATAACCTTAGGAAGAGACACACCATCAAACCCCTTGATTGTGTTTATGCTTGGAACAAGAGTCTTGTTCTCACCTATTTTATTGAATGTATAGTTGCTAAACATCTCGGGCCCACATTGAGGAATATTTCTCTAGTCGATTGGCTCATCCTTCAATCTGTCGCCAGATTCTGGATTGCTACCAAAAGTGCTCAGCTTTTAAACACTTTAGCTCAGCTGTCCTTTGGTGCCTCCGGAAATATAGAAATGCTATGATTTTCAAGAACACCTCCTGGATTTCCATTCCATGGGTCTTGAGGTTGATCAGAACATGGTGAGGAATCACGATTCTCTCCTCCGGATCGGACAAGTACAAGTTGATGAGCTTCGTGGAAACCCTAAAAAGTTCCCTCCAGAAACCGTTGGCAATCACTTGTGGCTGAACAAGGCTCGACCTGCTCTGGGGCTGGACCCATGGGCTCGTCTCAAGATCTCTGATGAAGATGATGGGCACCTGGCGCCAAAAAGAGGGACATCCACCATGCTACGCCTTCCAGCCCGGTGTCTCCGCTTGCTTACTGGTCGCCGCAGGCTCACACGGCCCCTCGGTTGAAGACCATGAAGGCTTCGCTGGACCCTCCTTGTGTCATTTGAGTGCTCTATCCGCTCTGCCTTTGGCACCGCTCGGGTGATTTGTGTTATTCAGGGAACTTGTTCATCCACCCCCCTAGTTTGTAGCTTTTCTACCTTTGCTTTCGAACTACTCTTTGAGCTGTTGTATCAGAATATGTTGTGGTTTCGTTCTCAGCAATGGAACCGGGGAGATGGTCCCTGTTTTTCTAAAAAAAATATTTTATATGTTATTATATATTATTTTATTGTCATCATATATTTAACAGATACTTACATATGTAAGAAAACAATATCCCACATCTTATTAACTTATAAAAATAATTTCTTAACAAATAAAATCCTGGATTGTTTTGGCACGAAAATCCTAGTGATTGTGTACAAAAGCTTGGTAAGATTTAAGGACTAATGTAATAATATCACTTATTATTTAAATATATTTATAAAAAATGCTCAGCCCTTTTTATTTTTTGATAACATTGCTGGCCCAACCCAACATTATAATTAGAATCAGCCCAGCAAAATCGTGTATTTCGAGAAAGTGCAAATGGCCTGTAATTTTTTAGGAAATAAAATAAACGGGCCGCATGGATGCTACATTATTTGTTCACCCAGCCCAGCTAATGGTTGTAATTCAAAAAAAAAGATCAAATCGACTATAAATTCTACCTCGCAAAAAAAAAGACTGTAAATTCTGAAAAATGGGTTGAATACGTGCCACATTTTTGGAGGCTGAAATGTGGGCCAATAGGTCGAAGCCAACGCAAGTCGTTGTCAATTTAGTCAACAAATGATTCTAACATGTTAGCCATTGGATTTACATCCAACGCCCGACATCCATCTTCAATCTCTCGTCTTCTTCCTCCAGTAGCGGACCACCCCTCCCGCCTCCTGCTGCTAGCAGCTCACTTGCACGCTTCGCTATGAAGCTTAATTTACTCCTATTTATTACTCCTGGAATTATCTATTTATCGGGACAGATAATACCCCATTCTAGGAAGGGCTGAGTTGAGTATTATTAATTTAGAAGATATGCTCACCTTCTTATTTCCGTCCTTAGTTTAGGAAAGTGGAAAGTTTTTCCTTTTATTTTAGGAATTTTGGGAATGTAACACTACTCCACCGTTGGCGTGCCATCCCTCCACCCTCCACACCTCATGTTCTTCTCCACCAACCGCCGAACCACACGCACTAGAACCAGTTAACCCTCGTACACCTCTCCGTCTGCGACTCTACTCCGCGTCTTCCCATCTCCGGCTCGTTGCTGTCCAGGGGCCATTGTCGTCCACCACCTTGGCTGCGCTTCGGTGCGGCGTGGTCAACATGGTCAGCAAACGACACCATCGGAAGTAGACTGTGCGTGGAGAGGCTGACAACTGGGTCCTGACCGCACACAAGGAAATGCCTCCTTATTACGCAAAAATAATGATTCCTCCACCTGACATCTAGGACCCACCGGAAGGGCCTCTGTATTTCGCGAAAATAACGTGCCCCCGGCTGACATGTCAGACCCACCAGCTATCTTCACACGCAAGGAAGTGCCTCCTTATTACGCACAAAACAATGAATATTCCCCCTGCCAGCTGGAACCCAGCATAGTGGGAGGCTGAATTGTGGGCCTACCAAGTTGCAGGGACGGAGGGCTTTGTCAACTTAGTCAATATGAACGATTCTAGCTCCTGTTACCGTACGATGTTCATCCAACGGCCGTGGTGCTTCTTCAACCTCTGGTCTTGTTGCTCCAGCCGCCCAAACCAGCGCCGGTCGTGCCGCGTGCTCCTGCCTCCCGTGGCCTGCTGTGATGCCGCGGAGGCCTCACCGCCCCCTACTACTCCCACCGCTGGCGGGCCATCCCTCTACTCACCCACACCCCTGTTATTCTGCGGCGGCAAAGAGCTTCACACCAGCGAACCAGTGAACCCTCGTACTCCTCTTGGCGTGGGCATCCACCGCTACACCCGGCTCCGAGTCGTCCCTTCCTAGTCCTTCTGTAGTCCACCGCCTGGTGCTCTCTGCTGGGCGTGGTCAACATGGTCAACGACCGACTTCCATCGGAAGAGTCTTGTACGATGGAGAGGCATACAATTGGGTCGGTGACCGCAAGGAAGTGCCTCCTTATTACGCGCAAAATAATTATTCCTCCACGGACAGCAGGACCCACCGGACGGGCCACCTTATTTCGCTAAAAACGTTTCCCCCACTTGCTGGGACCAACCGGACGGGCCAGCGTATTCGCGAAAAAACATTCCCCATCATTTCGGACCCACGGAAGTGCCTCCTTATTACGCACAAAAAAATGAATACTCCCCACAGCTTGCTGGGACCCACCGTGGTGGGAGGCTGACTTAATGGGCCTACTAAGTTGGTGGGGACGGGGCCTTTGTCAACTTTAGTCAATATGAACGATTCTAGCTCGGTGACCGTCGATGTCCATCCAACGGCCTTAGTGCTTCTTCAACCTCTGGTCTTCTTGCTCCGGCCGCCCAAAGCAGCTGGTCGTGCCGCATGTCTCCTGTCTTCCGTGGCGGTTTGTCTTTGCCTTGAGAGGCCTCACCGCCCCTACTATTCCCACGGCTGGCCGGGCCCTCTGGCGGCAGACCTCACACATGGCCGAACAGTGAACCCTTGTACTCCTCTCCAGGCTTCCTTGCCATGTCTTCCCGGCTCCCGTCGTCCCCTTCCTAGGACTTGCAGTCGTCCACCGCCCTGGTGCTCTCGGCGTGGCGTGGTCAACATGGTCAAGGCGACTTCCATCGGACGTGGACTATCGTGGAGAGGCTGACAGGTGGGTCCACGGCGCGACAAGAAGTGCCTCCTTATTCTGCGGAAAATAATGATTCCTCCACGACAATTTGGGACCCACGGACGGGCCACTATATTCGTGAAAAAACTTTTCCCCACAGCTGCTGGGACCCACCAGCTACATCTTATGCGCAAGGAAGTGCCTCACGATCGGGACCCACCTGGTGAAGAGTGCGTGGCGTTGTCATTACGGTCCAGACGTATGCGTACATATATCTTGGTGGATGTAAGCGGCGCGCGTGTCATAGTGAAGCGCGCGTGGCATGTACGCGTCGTCTGGCGGCCAGGGTGCAAGAAAGAAAATGCGGCCATGTATGTGTACATATGGGCGGGGTCTCGGCGCCTACTCGCTTTATCGTCGGCAAGGGCTCGTTGACATGGCTGGGTGAACGGAGAAACAGCGTCGTCGTCGTGTTCATGGGGAGACAGCGGAATGAGGCGTGTTCATGGGGAGCAGCGAAATGTGTTGTGTTCATCGGAGCAGCAGGCAGCGTGGGAGCCAACCGGCTGGTCGGAGCGGAATGCGTGGTCGTGTTCGCCGGGAGGCTTGGACAAAGCGGCGATGAAGCGAGGCTGGCGTACCGCTGGCGGAGAAGCGCCCTTGTGTTCGACGGCCACGTTGAAACAGGATCCTGTTCGCCGGGAGGAGTGCAGCGTGCCGCCAAAGCGGAGAAGCGGACCTCCTATGGTCGAAACAGGGTCCTGTTGATCGGGAGGGTGTGGCGTGTCGCAAAGCGGAGAAGCGGACCTCCCTCGGTCGAAGCAGGGGTCATGTTGATCGGGAGGCTGTAGCATACCACAAAGCGGAGAAGCGGACTTGTGTTGGGCGCTTCTGGTGAAGCAGGGTCCTGTTCGCCGGGAGGGTGTGGCGTGCATAAGCAGGACTCCACGGGATCTGTTCATCTCCACCGACCCCCCTCCGGCCTCCATGGGCTCTTGTTCATCCACGTCGACCTCCTCCGGCCTCCACTGCATTGTTCATCCACGGGCTCCTGTTCATCCGGCCTCCACCATGCTCTACTCCACCAGCTCTTGTTCAACCAGCCCTCTCCACGGGCTCTGTTCAACCACCCCTCCACAGACTCTTGTTCATCCTGCCCTCCACAGGGGTAGTCCTGTTCATCCGAGCCCTCCACGGGTCCTGTTCATCCAGCCCCAACGGCTCGTCGATCGAGAGTCTTGTTCATCGGAAGAGCAACACCACGGGTCTGTTCATCCACCCACGGAAGCTGTTCATCAACCCTCCCCCACCCCCCAACACTCTTTGTTCATCGGAAGGCATCGATCGACGATTAGCGATAGCGAAGGAATCGCTTGATCGGGTTGATTAACAGCCATCGATCGATCGCTCGGGTTCGATGTAGCGTAGCCCTCTGATTCTGTCCTTCCGGGTTCAGTTAGAGCCCAACGCCTCGCTTTTGCCTGCAGCGTATGTCTGAGAAAAAGCAGCGCATCGCTCGGCCCCGACCACCCACGTAACCGGGACTCCCGATATTTTCTGCGCCCTCGCTTCTACCACGGTTTTTCCGTCATGGGCCAGCCCAAAGAATGTCATGCAGCTGCGTCTACAGCCCGCCAGGGGCGAAAAGCCCATTTTCTATCATGATTTTTGTCATAGAAGTAAGGCCCACCATTTATGATGATCTGGGTTTTGTCACAATTATCGTCATAGAAAGTGTCATATGTATGAGAAAAAATTCATTCGACCCAAAATATCACGGATGTGTCTTTTTTGTAGTGCCATACGTGAGGACCCCGATTAGGCGCCTTGTTGTGGGTTTTCTCCCTCACCGATGTTATTGTGTCTCTGTAGAACATTGTTCCCTTCCCCGGTAGGCGGGATCAGGCCGGATATGTGACCAGCGGTGTGGCCACCGTCGTTCTATGCTTGTGAAGAAACAGCCCAAGCAAGCGGGCTTGTAGCAGGCTCTGCTAGTGTATATAAGTATATATAGTGGTTTTCTTTTCTCTCCATATCAACCATTTTATATTGCGTACATGTCATTGAAGAGTGAAATGATGGTTGCTTCTTCAAGACTAACTTCTTTGTGTGATTTATTTGCTCCTTAGTGGCCCCTACCGTACTCCCCAACGTGTATGACCATTCTGAGTCTCACTTGTACTTATCTCTATTTTCTTGCATGACCGTGAGTAGACAGGATCGCATAGAGGAATTTTGTTCTTGCATGTTATTACGTAATCTGTACTACTAGTACCTACTCCCTCCTTCCGGTTCCTCTTGGTACTCCCTCAAATCACAGCTTATTGGTCCCCTTTGTACTCAAATCATGGGCTCGTTTTCCTCAAGAAATTGTCTTTACCAACATATTAATATCGGGAATGCATGCGTGAACAACAAATGATTAAACCTTGCATGCAACATTTTGACAAAGCATTGACTTATGAACATGTGATGAGGACTACAACCTCGTGCATGCATACAGCAGTCCTCCGCGTACACTTGGGCCCTTAAAGCAGCGGCGCCCCTAATGCATGCATGTCGAGCACAGACGGAACACACAGTCACGCTCAAGTGCTCAACCTACCGTGCATGCACACACATACTCAACCCGGGGTGAGCTAGTGACCGTATAAACCTTTGGAAAATGTATATATTGAGTGCAATAGGCGTATTATGAAGTCCATGACCTTATTTTTACAAATATCTGATGACGCAGATAGTGTATTTATCTCGTTTGAAATTAAGCCATAATAGCTTAGGAAAGGAGGCGAGTATGGACTAGCATTACTTTGTTGTGTCCCGTCAACTTGTCGAACGAGGAGAAGCTTGTGCGCGGTGGCTCGCAGGACAAGGAGAAACTTTTTACTAATGCAAGCTCTCCCTCGCTCAAGCGTGGATGTGCAACAGTTAATTCGGTGTCAGATTGCCAGAAGCATACACTATACTAGTACTAGTATTATTGTTTGACTTCGAAAGGCGAACAATAGCGAAAAGTTTACTAGTACTAGTATTACTACTATTAGCCGCGTTAGGGCAGGGGTCCCAGAACTTGCACACCTGCAGACCTGGCAGCTAAGCCAGCGGTAAGCATCTGCCCCATCTTCACCAAGGCATCCAAGACCCTCACGAGGCTCCAAGCCTCGCGAAGTAATCACAAGACCTCCTCTGAGTGGCCTAGCAGGGAAGGCTCACGAGGCCGGAGATATCAAGGCGGGGCAAACCTCACGAGGCTCTCGTGATGTGAGCCATAATGACAACCTTGACCCGAGGCGCCCGGTAGCGGCGTCCTATGTCCTCTTTGGTGCAAAGGAGGCCAGCGCCTTGACGAAAATGTGGCCTTGTCGAGGCAAAGGTTACTATATTGGTGCTGAGACCAAGACCCGGAGGACAGCAAGGCAGGAGGTCATCGTGGAGCCAAAGGCGGCATCACCACGGAGCTTTTTGCGAAGACCACTTTTTGTCGGGATAGCTTGTACTAGTTGTCCCCCTTCAAATTTGCCTGCCATTGTTGGCTCCCTTCCCGCTTTCGATATTTGGGAAGAGGACCGGGGCCTCTATAAATGGGTCTAGCCACCACAGTGTGTAGGGAGATCGAGGACACACACAAGCTCGTCGCTTGCAAGAACACCTCAACCTCGGGAGGCTGTTCTCCCTTGTACTGTTCATCATCAGCATTAAGGCAATCCACCACCACCACACGGGTAGGGTATTACACCTAGCGGTGGCCCGAACGATATAAACCTCGTGTCTTTACGTATTTGCGAGTTAAATCGAGTTCGTCAGCGAGATCTTATCGAGCTAGAGGCGTCATCGGTGAGGAGGAAAGACTTCACGCAGCCAGTGTTGAACCTTAAGGTTTGCGGAACCCCACATCCAACATTGTAGCGCGCCGGTAGGGGTGCACGGAGCTCCTCTCCACCAACTGCGCCCGTGTCGCCACTCTCGCTCCCATGGCGGGTGCCCGCCGTCCTGCTGCTTGACGGGCGTCGCATCGAGGCATCTGAGGTGCAAGAGCCTGGCCCCGCCCTCGGCAAGTGAAGTGGCCAACAAGTTCAAGCGGGAGATGCCACGCGTTCTGACCCTAGCGGCAGAACCCGACATTGTTCCTGGCTGGCGTCACGAGGCCGTCCTCGAGGCGGGAGGTGATAACAGATCATGGCCAGCTGGTTCCCCATGGCCCTCGTTGGCGAGCAGCGCTCTGGCTGCTCAACCTCCCGCGATCCATGGTGGCATCACAGGGGAACCGCGACCTCTTCACCGCTTTCGCTTTCTGTGATCTTAGCGCACCACTGTGATCGCGGCTCTCTTGGGAGGCTCTCAAGCCCGCCTTCGCCATCATCAAACCGTTAAATCCGTCGAGTTGGGGCCGCCTCAGCGCCCGAGGAGCTCCAGCCGGGTTGGGTTCGCATGGGCCGACCTCACCTTCAGCTCGGAAGACCACCCGGCTCCACCGCCCGGCTCAGGTCTCCCAATGCTCTGCCGCCCACCATACGCAATGTGGCTGTTACCAAGACCCTCATCGGCGGCGGCGCCGGCCTCAACTGCTCTCCGTGAAGCCTTCAGCCTTACGCCGCGTGCGCTTCGGCGGCTCAGCCTCAACAAGCCTTTCTCGAGAGTGGGTGGTGGAGCTGCCCACTCCACAGGGCAGATCCGCCTCCCTGTCACCTTGACGCAGCGAGAACTACCGCCGAGTGGTGGACTTGACATCGCCGCATCAGTCTCCCATACAGCGCCATCCTTAGGTATCCGCTCTCGCTTTCAGTTCATGGCGGCGACCCATCCGACCTACAACCTCATGAAGATGCCGAGGAAGCAAGGCGTCCTCACCATCAAGGGGACATTAAGGAGGCCATGGCGGTGCAAGGTTCGCCTTCAAGACGCGGCGGCAACCTGACCGACGGCGCGGTACCGAGGCCAAGGAGGCCGCGCCTACCAAGCGATTGTTCATCCAAGACAAAGCGAAACCAAGCAGGTGCCATTCAACAAGGGCGGGTCTTGAGGGCCACCTTCACCATAAGGCCGGCCTTGACCGGGCCAAAAAGAAGCCTTGGTGAGGTTCTTGCCGCGAACAAGGAGATATTGGCGTAGGAGCCGGTCGGCTGGTAGGGGTCGAGAGAGGTGATCGAGCATCATGCGAGGTATGCCCTAACATCGCCCGTGAAACAGCGAGCGGTGGCGATCC